>JANTPZ010011239.1:0-11067 GCA_025593235.1 Vachellia pachyceras | reverse complement strand
TTTTTTTTAAGATAAAAATGCATTGAGGACAAACACCCGAAAGAACACACGTTGAACTCCCTTGAATTGCCACGAGTGAGAGGGTCAGAGATCATACCAACGAAAGTCACTTGCTTGAGAGTGCTCTTTCAGTGAACCTCGGCTCTCCAAATATGGAATTCAGAGTTTGCAACAAATGAAGCTTATTCGCCAGCATACTGGAGAAAGCAATGGGAAAACAGAAATGCCTCAATAGAATTTCTCAACATCAATAATAGCTCAAATAGAGGGAACGCAATGAAAGTGAATAAATATATGAATGAAAGGATTATTACAAAAAAAAACTACAACAAGATATGAAGCTTCAGTGAAGAAGTGATTCCATATACCACCTGATAAAGAGATTGCAATCTAAATAAGCCAATTAATTAACAGTAATATTGCCCGCCAAGTGAACAGTGAGAACTGAGCCACAGCAATGAAGAGCAAGAGATATAGTGATGTTTGGATGATTGATAACTCCTCACCTCAGCAAAAAGGGCTCTCTTGAGCATTTTAACCAAGAAAAATCCCATGCTTAAACAGGAAAATGGCATCAAAATGAAGTAAGAGTAACCTGACGCGATTCTCCAAAGAACAGCCAAAGACATGCCGGTGAAGGTATAGCCAGCATATGCTATAATGTCTAGCAGAGGATCTTCCCCACTACCCAGTGAAAACAGAATCACCTTAAGCAGCATTGCTTGCATGAACCAACCAAGCAATCCCATGATGACCAGCCGGTTCAAAGCTTCTGGACTAAACCTGACCATAAAGATGGTTTTTATAAGAAAGATTTGACAAACCATAAAGTGGAAATGAAACGTAGAGACGTAATATGAGAAGATAACTAAATTCTCTACACGCGAATATCCAAACACAAGATTCACAGGGGGGGAGGGAGTATTTAGAAACTACGATTCAGCTCCCCTGACATTTGATATATATATATATATATATCACAAAAATATACATTGCAAACTATTTTCTGCTAATGGAGTTAAGTTAAATTTTTTTGTTGAACATGCTTTTGGCTACACCAAGTAGCAGATCATTAGTGCTCCATGCCATTCCATCTGTGTTCCCTCCAACAAAATTTTTTGTTCACATGTTTCTGAACCTTCCCCAGGGCAATAAAAATTCACATTACTTAGTCCAGGCATTGCAGAGAAGAAAAAAAATACTAATCTATTTGTAATGGGATAACTGGTTGCTGTGATTAATAACAATTATATGCTTGTTTGGAAACACCGTTTTCCCAATGGTACACCCTAGTCAAGACAAAACCATCTCAAAATCTGTAAAAACCATCTCGAAATCTGTAAAAACCATCTCGAAATCCGTAAAACCATCTTGAAATCCGCAAAATACCTTGGAATTTGTAAACTCCTTTCTCCCAACGGAATTTCCAAACATACACTTTGGGAACTCCGTTGAGAGAAAGGAGTTTACGGATTTCTAGATAGTTTTGCGGATTTCAAGATGGTATTTATGGATTTCTAAATAGTTTTCACATATTTTAAGATGGTTTTGTCTCGACTTGCGTGCACCGTTTGGGGAATGTAGTTCCCAAACAAGCACTATATGGGCTCTAGCTAATTCCTGGTGCCATTAGAAGTTTGGAAGTACCAATTTCAAAGCAGGTGCCTTGGCAAAAGAAGAAACAGTACACAGAATAGAACTTTTACAGTAAAAAGGATAAATTAGCTCAAACAACAACAAAAGTACACAGATTTACTGATACACAACATGTTGAGGGATGGATAACATTGCTCCATGTTACTACTTGTCAATATTCTATAATTTCTTGACAGAAGCATATTTTTGTCCCTTCAATTCAGAGTTTTATTTTGTACCTTAAACTGTTCTCTTTAACTTTCAGAAACAAGAATTTTTCACTCCTAACCTAACACTAAGTTTTAACAGAAAATGCTCAAATGTAAACAATTAAGCCAAATCATTGTAATTATCTATTGCCCATCCATCAATTTGCAGTGTAAAATCTTCCTAAATCGTTTCAAGTCATAACTTTTGAATATTGAGCTTGGTTCACAAAAAGGGATATCTCAAGCTAGAGAACTCTTGCTAATAGATGTTGCTCCAGTACTACCAAACATCCAGGTAAATAGTTAATGTTGATTGCGCTTTTCATATTTTTATCTTCCTTGTTATTGCTGGAGAATCAGAGAACTTTCAAGTGAATTGCGTTGGCACTTTAACATTGTGTGTGTTTGGGAATCCGTTCGGAGAATGATTTTACAGATTTGAGATAAGTATGTGAGAGGAGTTTTGTTTCTGTTTGCGTGCAACATGATCAAGAATGCATTCCAAAACAAGCACATTAGTTAATTATGAATATGTCATCATTTCATTATAATCATCTTTCATGGATTGTCTTCACTTGCCACCGAATGGAAGGAATTCACATCACCAACATCAACTAGAAAATAAGCAGTCCATGCTGATATCCTTTTTTTAATACCTAAAATAATCTCCTAAGGCTACACCTTTTCGTTCACCATTATTTTGCCTGATTCAAGTTCGGGGTCCACTATAAAACTGTACCTGCTCAAAAACACAATGAAACGCAAGAAACTTGCTGGGGTCAAGAATGATCGTGCAAGAATCATCAAGCAAACAAAAGCCTGAGTTTTCTAATTTGGAAGTGCCAAGTTGTCATGCTTACACAGTTGAAGTATCAACTATAAACATAAGTGCTGTTAAGATTATATGGAATCTGGTTAAATGAGGAGGCAATTAAAAACCTACATCAATTTTCCAGGATTGAGCAATTTTCAAAATACAAACAAGGATTGAGGAAGATAGACAACATCTGGTGGAAAATGCAGGGCTTGAAATCCATAAACAACTAGCAATAGGGCCAAATAGTGAACAACATAAATATCACTGAGTGTGGATCAGCACGGTGAATTCGATTATAAATAACAAAAAGAAAAAACAAAACTAGAATGCCACTTACAGTGCTTTGGACATACTCAGAGCTCAATCCCAGTATTTTCTCACCGTAAGCACCCAATCCACCTCCAATGAGACCTGAACCACCTATATGAACCACATTCCCGAAAGGATTAGGCCTTGATCCTTTTGGAGGTCGAGGTAACACAGTTTGCGATCCAATATTATTGTACATTCTTGCTCTATCACAAAAGGCAAAAAAAAAAAAAAAAAGCGTTCAGAAAACAACACTACTGAACGAAATCATCAATAGATAGACAAAATGTAGAGGAAGAGACGCTCATTTATCAGGCTCCCACTCATAATACAGATAAGGAATCTCAATCGACAAGGAAAAACAAAAATTAAAACAAGACTTACGCAGAAACGCAAGCTCCACCACTTGATAATGATTTTTGTTACGGGCTGTTATGTTAGTTCAGGGGAGTTACTAGTTAGTTAGAGAAATTAGTAGCATAAATAGGGATTAAATGTTATGTATAAAGGTTCATGATATTGAATATACAGTTTTCCTCTTATATCTCTCTTCCCGTGTATCAATTTTAATGAAATACCATATTCAGAGATACTCGAGTAAATACTGAGATAATAGGTACGAGATCTATCGACGACATTACTGTAAACTTGCAAGGTTTAAACACACACACAGAGTGAAAGGAGGGAGAGGAGATAGCAATCTCTTTATACGCAGAAGGAACAGACGGAATTAAAGCATTATTGAAAAGAGAAGTCGAGAATGAGAAAAATATACAAGAAAATAGAAATGAACCTGAAGAAACTCAAATAGAGACGGCATGGATTGTGCAGAGAAATAATGTTCGGTGGTAGAAATATGTTCATTGTAAGGAAGAAGCCGATTTGATTTCCGAGTATGGTCCTTGCAGCTTCCCTTGTAATTCACCTCGACCCCGACGGTCCCGGGAACCACGAAGTTCTTCCTCTTGTCAATACGCAGCGTTTTAGTGGAAGAGGCTTGCCCTCGTTCTCAACTTCCAAGTTTTTTCCGACAAAGCTGAGCCACTTGTGTATTAATAGTTAAATTGATATGGATATTAATTGTTGAAAAAACAGACATTGATATTGATTAACAGGGAGAATTACGTTAGGCTTTGAAGGAAGACAAATAATTACACGCTTGTTTGAAAAATTGGTGGAGAAGTATTTTTATGTAAGTTGAAGTAAATATGTGAAGGAGATTATCTCGTTTTACGGAAAAACACTATTGAACATTCTTTTTGACTCCTAAAAAGCTTTGCCAAACAGAACCAGTATTACATGTCATGAAATCCCCAAAGGATCTATGGGTAATTTATCATAATTGTAACAGGTCAAGTTTACCCACACTTATTAATTGATAAATCAATATATCATCAATAACGAGTTATAATACTCTAATTGATAAGTCAATGTGTACTATTAACATGGCCAGGTCAAGAAAATGCTGAGTGCCACCAATGAGAAGTTAAGGGTGCCTTTATTGAGAAGTTAATATGTTATTAATGATAAATTAGAGCATGATGAGGGGTTAAAATAATTAACTTTAGTAATCATCGAGTTCATGTGGTCAACTTTATGTCTAGAATGACGGAACCAATTTTAGCACTCATCATAATGATAAGCATCAAGAGCTAATTGTCAATGTGGATTATTTTGATCTAATTTGTATGATTCAGATTGCATATTTTACTTTTATTTTTTAAAAGAATATTTTTAACGTGTACAAAATCTAAAATAAAGACAATCTCTTGACAGATAGTTTTTCAAAAAAATTTCTTTTAAAAAAATCTTAAATTTGGAATATTAGTATTGTTTTTTATCTGTGTAAATCTCACTTCTCTCCGGGTAAGCTTCCTTCATCTTCATCGGCTATCTCTTTTTTTTCTTCTCTACATTTTCTATTAACCATTGACGGTGAAGAGGTTGTGCTATGGCGATGGAGGCAGTGAACTAATTTAATGTTCACACTCCTTCCTATAGTGTACATGAATGATTGATAAAATGCCCGTCCCTAACCCCCACCTTGACTCCTTTCTGTCATCTCTCTCCCTTTGTCCGTCTTTATCTGATTCACCATTGCACTTCTTCGAAGAACTTTGTCTGGCTTCGTACGGAAAGAATGTTAAAAGCTAAATTTCTCCTATTTCTCTCCTTTTTTCTGGTATGTTTATTTCTTCACATTTGTTTTATTTGTTTGTCTCTGATTCTTTCCGTCATATTCTGGAAACGAAAGATGGGTTCAATTCAATGCTCTAGATTTTATTCTTCTTCTGTGGTTGTTCTCATTTGATATTCAATGAATATCCTAGATTGTTAGATCTTGTGTTTTTGCTATCTTCTGATCTTGGCAACATTCATGTTTTCCGGGCTCTTAAATGTCAATCGATTGACCATTCTGTGCTGAACGAGTCCTATCTTCTATGTTCTTAATTTGCTAGATGACGATGTCGTTTAGTCTGGGAGGTCCTGATAGGATGGCTGATCTATCTGGCATCTGTAATGGTTGGTAATTGCATGAGATTACTGATAGGACACAATGAATGCCTCTTTGCAAGTGCATTGCATTGGATCTCCAACCTTATTAGTTCATCATCCGACTGTTTTAGTGACATCATTGCACTTTTTGGTTCATCTAATTTGGACCGGAAAACTAAGCATTTTACTTCAGCTTCTTCCTTATCAAAAAGAGGTCTTCAATCTCTCTACTATACTTGCCAACAAGTGCTCTAGCCTTTCAACTTCAAGAGCACACTTGCTTTTATGTTCACAAGAAATATCAATTCCATTCTCTGCCCTGCTTTTGTATTCCAAAAGCTCTTCATTTATTGCATTGTATTGATCAATTAGTGCTCCACTCTGAGCAGTGGAGGATTCTAACTCTAATTTTAAGCAATCCACACTTCTTAACAATATTGCATTTTCTTCAATGTAAGTTGATTCCCTGCAAAGAAAGCCATTTAACTCAGCTTCTACATCAAGATTATTCTTGCGAAGCACTTCAACTTGCCTACAAGTTGAGTGAAGTTTTTCAACAAGATCCTCAATATGACCCACCAACTCAGCTCATGTAAAAATCAGAATGACATCTGTTGCTATTGAAAAATTATGCAGTTTATACAACTGAGTTTCCAGAAAACTAATTGAAGAAGATTCTCTTAAAACATCTTTAAGACACCCTTCAGTTTCCAGTAATAGTTCAGACACTATTGATTTCTCTGTTTCTAGGTCTGCAACCATTTCCTTGAGCTGGACCAGTTCCTTTTTTTATTAAATCAAAATCCTCTGTTTAAGCCCAGCTAATCGAAAGCTTTAACTTTTAGTTTTGATCATTCATGCACCTATACATTTGTTACATTTGTGTTTTGGCTCATTTATTGATTTATTGGTTTGCATTTTTCACTTTGTTGGATGGACTTGGAAAATCAATACTTGTGGTGCGTCCGTGGCTTGAATTGCGTCAAAGAGCAATAGTTTTGCTTATGTGTGTTTTGGCATATGTATATGCCAATGGGGATTATCCTAAAAAAATAAGTTATAGTTTGAGTGGCAAGAGTGTCCATCTAGTCAAAATATCATTAGGATGACTCCTAGTAGTTGCCCAACAACTCAATTGTGGGATGCTGAGCCTAAAGTTTGGGATGCATTGATTGAGGTATTTCTTGAAATATTTTTAATCCGTCATTTATTTCAATATATCTCCATTGTATGCCTGAACTGGTAGCTTGATGTACTGAATCATTGATTCAGAGACTCTCAATGTTTACATCTTTGATGTATAATAGTTGGCCTCGTAAATTTCTTTTATTAGTAATACATGCTTGATGTATAATATATAATTTCTCTTAGCATTTTACTATACAAATAAGTTTAAAAATATTTCACTCAGCAATTTTTTTACTGGCACTGAACTGGTATTTTTACTGGTGCTGAACTGGTTTTTTTAATCTGCCATTTGATGTATTTTTACTGATGTTGAACTGGTGATGACCATGCCTAGGTAGAAGACTAAGAAACCAAGTTCGCCATTCATTAATTCAATCAAACTAACCTTCATTCGTGTTTGTTTGGTTCTGGAACTTCATAATTCCTTGGAATTAATTGGTTTGATGGTATTTGTTGTTGATTAACATCACTTTCAAGTCATCTTTCATGTTTTCAAAAGATTAGATTCATCTATTTTAAAAAAAATCATTATCCAGTTAACTCTTTAAAATTTACCTCATTTCAACTTCTCAGACTAAACCTAAAGCATCTGTATAGAAAAGTACTCCTTTCCCAAATTTTGAAAAGGTGATGATATTATATGGAGTAGACAGAGCTAATAGAGATGAAAGGGAAACAATGCAGTAGTGGAGGAAGAGGCATCATTCTTCAATAGAGGTTCCTGAAACTATTAAAGATATTGATAATCATGGTGGATACTTGTTACAGAACGCTAACATGTTTGTTGAGTGTAACTCACCTAGACAAGGAGTATCATCTGAAGAAGATCATTCACCTCATGCTAATAGTGCTTGCAGCAAGAAGACAAAAGAGGGCACCTACAGACCATGAAAACAACTTAAAGGAACTGATAGGGGCAATTTATGCAATTGTTGCATTACTTGATAGAGGCAATGAAGCAATTATACAGGGAAATTTGGTTTTACAAAGAGCTTTTAAGAGCAAGAGAGAAGTGCCCCAATTATTTGGTGAAGAACTTTGCACAGTACTTAAAGAATGTGGGTGTTATGTTGATAAAATACCAGATATTTATTGTTTTCTTATGAGCAATGGTGAAAAGTTTAGGACTGTAGTTCAATCTCCAGCCCCAATAAAAAAGCAAGTAATAATGAAGATGTTTCATGATTCTCAATAGGTGCTCTCTTTTGATTATTTTGGCAAACTTTTAAATATTTCAGCATATGCTAAAAAATATGGCTTGTGAGCATAATTGATAACTTTTTGTATGTATGTTTTGTCATATGCTCCACGTGGTATTTGAGCATAAATGGATGATTTTGTGGGATGAACAATTCTCTTTATGTACACAATATTATCATTGATATGTTATGGATACATATTTTGATTTTATGGCATTTTATGACTTGGTAATACAAAAGAGAATTTTGGATTTATGAAAAATTATGCTAGTCAAGGCATATTATGCCACTGAAAATGTAAGTAGCCATAAATTAAGTTGGAGTGAGGTGGCAAGGTAAACCATAAATTAAGTATTGTAAAATTAAGATACATATAAATCCTATTTTTAATTATTTAAATACATTATAGGAGAGAAGTGCCTTAATAATTGTTTTAATTAATTAAATAGAAGAAGTGATTGATTTGCATAAGTAAAAACTAATTTAAATAAATTATATTAGTAAAAAAATATAAATCAACATATAAGGGTAAAATGGTAAATTGATTATTAACTCCACGCTCTTCCCCTCTTGAACCAAACAAAAAATAATTAAAATACTTTTTTTTCCCTCCTCATTAACTAAATCAAATAAGGTAATTTTATACTATTACATCCCCTGTCATCCCCTCAATCAAACCAAACATGGCCTAAATTTGTCAATTCTACATGTATACACAATTACACATACAAACACATGTCAATTCTCCAATAGTGGTTGAGTGAAGTGAAGGAGAGTAAATTCTCCATGTATAAGCTCTTAAGATTCAAAAATTTGAAGCTCATAAATTGGGGGGAAAATAAGTTATTGGAAAAAACCATCTTTAATTGAACTCAACAATATAATTCATTCTTTAAACTTACGCAATAAATGACAATATATTTAATTAACAAAAAATTTGTCCGTAAACCTTATAATGTACCTCATTTTTAAATCACGTCCATTAAATTTTTTTTGTTTGAATTACGCTTTTCCAGTTTGATTCATTATAGGCATTCATTCTTGTATGTAAAAAAAAGTTAATTTTAATTCATAGAATTCATGAAATTTTTTTTCGTTTATCTAAAAAGCTCCAACATGAGTGACAAACTATGCAGCTAATTCTACAAATATTGCTTGTTTAATAACTCATTTATTGCACATCTAGTTATCATCCTCAATGTATATGAGTGATCAATTTCCTATTTTCATTATATTATTATATACTTGTCCATATGTTCCCAAAGCATACAAAAAACTTTATATAAAAAAAAAAAAAGATTGCTGGCTTGAGCCTTGTGAGCTGAAGATAATGTTTCTTAATCATCAAGATAATTGTTGATAAAACTGATTAAACCCCTTTCATCGTCAAATTGAAAATATTCCCAATTATTAGGCTTGTGGGTGAATTTCCCCACTTAAATCAAGTAGACAAATAAATATATGAGATTATGTAAAAAGTTATTTTACCCGTTTGGAAACGCAGAAGAGAAGTACTTTTATACAAATCAAAGTAAATATGTGAAGGAGATTATCTTATTTTAAAAAAAATAATATTGAATGTTCGTTTAGCTTTTTCAAAGCCAATACAATAAATTCCTTTTCTGGCTCCCTCTTCTTGTCTGCGTGTGATATGTGAAGAGTGAAGAAGATGTACGTACGAGGCCACTGTCGATGTACGGAAGAAGTCCGAGCACCATGGAAGTGCCGGCGCCTGACGCTCCATACTCCGGCTACCTCGTCGGTGACGAGAAAGCCGAAGCCGAAGACAGCTACTGCTGGGGGCTGTGCCGACACAACAAGGTCACACAAGACAAGGTCTTCACCATCGTCCAATCTTCGGAGCATTATCGGATCTCTGCCGTTAGGTTTGTCTTCATCCCTGTCCCGGACCAGCCTCTCTCTTCCAATCGCTATTTTGTCATCAGAGCAAATGGCAGACACAAAGGGTAACGGATGGAGAGGGGGGTGGGGACGAAAATTTGGATTGGAGAGAAAAAGTGGGAGGAAGGAAAAGTTGGGAGAAAATGGAGTGTGGATCCTATCACATTTCTCCTCAACTTTTCTCTTCACACATAGAGAGAAAACTCTTTTTTCTTATCTACCCACATACTATTTTATTACTTTTTCATTTTAACTAATTAAATTTAATATACAATTTTATTTTAAATTATGACTAAAACTTTCTTTTTTTTTAACAATAAGATTTAAAATATATTCTAATATCTAATTTACTTTTTAATTGCTTACTAAAACCTCACAACCTTTAAAAATATGATATATTCTTATACAAGTTATTGCGTTTTAAAATATAATAACATAAAAAGATATATTTAATAAATAGTTTGATTTTAAATTATTTAATGATATTAATGTTAATATAATTTTTTCATTATCATATTTAATTTGATATTATACTTTATATATTGTAAGAATATTTTACTTGTTACTACTTATTAAAAGATTTTATTTAAGGATATTTTAGTCATTCAACCATTTACCCATATTATTTCCTCTCTGTTTTCTCTCACCCATCCAAGTAAGATGAGTGATAATATTTTCTCTCCACTTTTCTGTTCTCTCCATTTTCTCTCATTCCATTTTCTTTCCTCTCAACTTTTCATCCCATCCAAGCGAAGCCTAAGTGTCTCTGCATGTGTGTGTGATTATATATGTTCCCATGATGAATTCCTTGGCTATACTTTTTTGTTTTAATGGCTATCTTTGGATTGAAGGGGATGAGCAAGCTTTTGCTTAGAAAAATTTTATGAGAATTTTAGTGTTATTAATTATGAGATACAGTCTAATTAATCAATATAAGCTTCTGTGATCTATATGTTTCTTATTATGTTAGAAAGTTGTGGCTTGAGGTTAATTCAATCCTGCTTCAAACCGTTTGTGTCTCTGTATGGAAAAAAAAAATGGCTTGAGAAACTACGAGAGTAGCAAAATTATTCTTTGAAGCTTTGCTAATAATTGCATTTAAAAAAAAAAGATCTGAATTTTATGATGTCTTGTGCAAATATTGAAATTTATACTTGTTTTAAATCATTTTCTTTAGAACCTTCCTGCACTAAGGTTCTAAAGATATAAGTAAGATTGAACTCATACTTGTCACTTATCAAACAAATTAGTGGTTCATATTCTTGTTCTAAACAAAAATAATGCATGCTTATCAAAGTATAACGTAATTTCC
>JANTPZ010011220.1:0-11124 GCA_025593235.1 Vachellia pachyceras | reverse complement strand
CTATGTATATGAGCATCAAAGTACCATATTGACGATCCAACTAAGCAAATTCCGACTTGTCTCTGTGCCTTTTCTGATTATGTTGCCACTGCGGATGATGTTGGTGTTGGCGTGAAGGTCATAAATATACAATAGTGGTGGCTGTGGATACCAGTAATTGTTCTACTCTCTTTGTCTCTCTCTAATCACAATCATACATGTGTGCACATGGAGTTTACCTGAACACGACGTGTGTTTGAAACCCGCCTCGGTCTCCCCCTCGCTTCTTTACTCGCCCTCTCTGACCTCTCTCTCTCTCTCTCTCTCTCTCTCACACACACACACACACACGCACACAGAGACAGAGGGCTCTGCTTTCTTGGGCGTTGTTTGTTTGTTTCTCTTTTTTATTACCTTAATGGAATTCACGGTCAGTATAATGGACCTTTCCATGTGACATCCCTTTCAAATTGAAGGAGGCTTATCCTTCCTCACTGGGTCACCCACACCATGCTACCAGTTTCACATTGCTATTGCCACTTGCATGTACTGCTTCATGCTTAATCCTCTGTTTCTTCCATCACGTACACATTAGCACTTCCTTAATTTTTAGTCCAATTCAGTATAATTAGTATGCTAAAAACAAATATTAATAATCTTAAACACTGGACATTACACGAATCAGAGTCTATCAGATCACAACGACTCGAGGGAGAGAATGAGGCACCTTTTCAAAACCATCAATCATTGAGCAGTTCGTTCCTTTTTAAAATATTTATTAATTTTGCAGCTCTTATTATTTAACATATTTAAATTTTCTTTAGGTTTTACGATTTAAGACTGTGTGACTGTGTGTTTATTGAAGTGGAGAGAGGTAACGAAGCTTTCTTACCAGCACTTTCATTAGCTGGGGAGAGATAGAATACTAATGCGTTAAACTAAACAAAAGAAACAATCATAAGCCTGTGGAGTCATTCTGGTAAAAATGTTGAGATCAACCAAACACTTTGACCGTAACAACAGCAACAACAAAAGACACTGTTCATCAGTCATGAACGTTTTGTAAACATGATCATGGTATATTGAACATTGTTGCATGCTATATCATATTGATATAGGGTGGTGGGCTCAAGAAGGTGATAGATGAAAACACATGTAGATGCAGCTTATACATAAAAAGGCGGAAATGTCGAAGGGACGTAGCCGTTGCGATGATATATTTATAATTAATTAATCAATCCAAATCCAAATAGAGGAACGGATATAGAAGGGCGGTGATGCTATGTCAGGGGAAAACAGGAGTAGCAGAATCTTGGGGTTGTGAGCTCAATGCTAATCCACGTAACTAAGCAGTATTTGAGCCCGTGAAAGGCGAAGGAAGGTACGCTTCTGTGGCTTTTAATACGAGAAGAGGCCAACGTCCTTGCTTACCTTACCTTTAATGCGCACACTCACGAGCCAACCTTCTCACCTCCAACGCTACAATTACAATACCAATCTTTCCCCATTCTACACCCGTGATCTCTCACACACCCTTCTCCCCTTTCGAAGATAACACCATCAACACGAATTGCCCCATCAGAAACAAGTGCAGTGGGTTTTGCTCCATACTTGTGATCTGCTTTGAGTGTGCTTCTACTCATCCATGATTAAGCCAATTCATTCATCTTTAACAATACGGGGCTAAGCTAAGCTTTGAATACAAATAAAATTAACGGTCCTATATCACTTAGCAGATTGATTGCTTATCCTCAGCTAACATTTCTATACATCTAGAGTGCATGCTTGGTATTAAGATCATCCAAATCCATTATGTTACTCACTAACCCCATTCATTTCATTACATGATACAGAAACTGCATTTCAACCAATGTGGAACATGACAAATTTATGGTTTGAATCCCCACTGGGGTACCTCCATCTCATGCCCAGCAGTGTCTTAAGTATGATTGCCTCTAGTAGGATGATACATGTATTTAGTAAAAAAATATAGTATATCAAACCACCAAGGAAATTAACTGCTATACATGTAGATTGGTATTTGATGAGGGGAAATTCAGTTACATCTGAACCAGTCACCAGACTAAGCCCCTAACGTAGACTTATGGTGTCAAAATAACACCCACAGTGGCAAAATAGGTCGAGTCATTTCAGCAGCGTGGCTGGGCTGTTAAATCTATGGAAATTCAACTTTATAATTAACGCACCATGTGGGAAACTAACTGGGAATATACATGTGTTACGTGGTTGTTATACTTGTTGAGGGGGTTGAGTTGGTTAGATGGGTTAATGATTAGTTAGAAGAGTTATTAGTATAAATAGGGGGTGGATATACATGTATGGGTTGTCTTGAATAGTGAATATTGTTTTCTCTCTTGTTCTCTCTTTCTCTGCGCATCAATGGTATCAGAGCCAGTCCTCTGGCCATCGCCGCCGGTCATCGGAAAATCAGTCCAACAGACACTCATGGAAATAAGAGCCGTCTTGGAGCTTCAACTGCTCAAGCATGAGTCGACGGTGAACGAGTATGCCAAACAATTTGAGGCAATCTTACCGTACGCACCGATTTCAAACGCCACAGCAATCAACCTTTTCGTCTTGGGCCTTCGATCGGAGATTCGAAATGTTGTCCTAGACTTCAAGCCAAGTAGTTTAACCAGCGCCATATCGTTTGCGAGTCTCCATGAGAAGTATGGCAAGAAGGTGAACCAAGAATCCAAGATTGCTAAGGTCGACGTTCTGAAAGGGGATCAAGTCGCTTCGTGCCCGAACGATTCCTCTCACAACGACAACGTTCCTGTAGGAGACCGTGCACAGAACAATGAATTGGTTGTAGAAGCTAAGGGGACCTTGACGGACGACGACAAAAGTGGAGATGAAGGTATGACGGATCTGGAATTGCACGAGACTGATTCTCAAGAAGACGACATACAGAAAGAGGAGTATGGAAGACTCAAGCAAACAGAATCCAAGATTATGAATAATGCTGATTCAGAACGAACTGAGGGGGAAGCTAATGCAGTTTTTAATCTCCCTGTTGATGTTGCTAAAGAAACATATGAGAGCCATGCTGTGAGGGTAAATGAAGCTGCAAATGTTGCTGCAACCGTTAACTTGCTCAACGACGTTACAGTTGAAGAAGACAAATGTGTAAGGATCAAGAAGTGGTCCAAACCTCAGGCAATGCAAGATTTGATGCCTGCGCGGTATAATTTTCTCTCCTTTCCTCGCCGATGATTCTTCTTCGCGAATCGATTGCTGCATTTCCAACCTATCCAAGGGTTGCACAAGTATGTACCTCCACTCATCTTTGCTCGGATGTCTTTTCCAATGACTGCAATGTTGTTTGCTACTCAATCTATACACGTTCCCCAACCAAGCATCAATTCCACTGATGAGGAAGACAAGGGTAGTTTGCTGGAGCTTAGGACCAATACACAGTTCTACTTGGATTCAAGACATACAGATATATCAATACCAAGTCTCCTTCTCGAACGAGGCTACACCGTTCGCGCCACAGTCAAAGATCTCAATGATGATTCTGAAACCAAGCACCTGCAAGGCCTTGAAGGCGCAGAAACTCGCCTCCGTCTCTTTCAGATCGACCTTCTCGATTACAACTCCATCGTCGCAGCCGTCACTGGTTGCGCAAGTGTTTTCCATCTCGCTTCTCCCGGCATCATCGACCAAGCCCACGATCCTCAGAAAGAGCTGCTGGACCCAGCGATTAAAGGCACAATCAAGGTTCTTACGGCAGCTAAGGAAGCTGGGGTGAGCAGTGTCGTGGTAACTTCATCGATTTCTTCCATTACTCCGAGCCCTAAATGGCCATCTAATGTCATTCCGAATGAAGAGTGTTGGGCCGATATTGAATACTGCAAGGAAAACCAATTATGGTACCCGATGTCAGACACATTGGCTGAGAAATCTGCTTGGGAATTTTCCAAAGAGAACGGTTTGGAAATTATGGTAGTGAATCCTGGCACTGACTTGGGCCCTGTGATTTCTCCAAAACTTAATGCAAGCATGATAATGCTTGTGCGTCTACTTCAAGGCCTGACCCTCCTTGGAGATTGTGTATTACTGATGTCCAGTTGTTTCCCATTACTACCAAGGAGTGCTCTGTTTGGGCCTACAAGCAACTATATGGGTCTCAAGCAACTGTATGGGATAGTGGATCATGAAATGGCCAAGTGATATGCAGAGAATATAACGTTGTTTTTGAGCTACATTGTTAGTAGCTGTAGTCCAACTATTATTTTTACATTCTTGAATGTTTTTTTTTCTTTTCTTTCAACAGTGTACCTATCCTTGAGGACAAGATATGGTTTTAGGGGGGGAGTATTGTTACGTGGCTGTTATACTTGTTGAGGAGGTTGAGTTGGTTAGATAGGTTAATGATTAGTTAGAAGAGTTATTAGTATAAATAGGGGGTGGATATACATGTATGGGTTGTCTAGAAGAGTTATTAGTATAAATAGGGGGTGGATATACATGTATGGGTTGTCTTGAATAGTGAATATTGTTTTCTCTATTGTTCTCTCTTTCTCTGCGCATCAACATGTATACTTGTAGATGGGAGCAAAAGATGCCTTACAAGATAAAATACAAACGCCACCATATGCACGAATTATAACGACGCCTTTTCTTCTCTGGTGTTGAATGCACCTGTGGTTTTACCCCGTATGTTTTCAACTGAAAATTTTCAAAAGCCTCTGAGATTACTTCCACCTATACCATTTCATATTTGGCACAAGAAAGGAGGCCAGTAGAAGCTGAACCGAAGCCACGTAAAGATACTATTGACGCTTTCAACAACACTGAACTTCACTAGCCAGTTCTAGCCTCTTGGAGTACACCCTTACTATCATATCTTGATAACTTGCAGGCAGCAAGTGGCTTGTATGACCATCGGGAATTTTAAATTTCTCCTTACTTTCATAATCCTGAATAAATTAGCAAACATGTAAATAAGCTCGATAGAACCAAAAACTGCATTCTGGGTACATAACTCAGAAGAAAAAGGTTTTCCTCTCATGATACAAATAGGCCCTAGGGTTAGTTTGATGTTAGACCTTTTTGATGAATTATATAAGATTGAAAATTTTGCAGCTACTCTCTCCCTTAATGTCTATCTTCTCCCCTTAAGATTCTTGTTCTCCCTCAATCCTGTCTCTATTTCTCCCTCTCCTCTTGATTCTCCCCCTTTTTGCTCTTCTTCACTCTACCTTGTCTTAATTAAATCAAAAGGTCTGGGAGTAAAGATGAAGTATCTTGATAAAAGATGGTAGAGTTTAGTCATGTACCTTGAAAAAGATGATGCTGCCAGACAAACATGCACCAAAACAAAGGATAAATAATAATATTTAGCATCTGATAAAAAGTAATAAAACACTTGCAATCTAAAAACAGCATGCGAGTTCAATCTTGATTGAATACCTTTCAAGTGGATTGTGCCTGCCACGAGTCAAATCAATCTTGACATTACAGACAGCTACATCATCCTCTTTCAGTGTGACTCCCCCATTATTCTATCGGATGAAATTAAAAGATATAGGTCCATTTGAGAAAGCAGTAGAGAAGTGCTTTTACCATTTACGAGGTAAATGTGTGAATGAGATTATCTCGTTTTATAAAAAAAGATTGTTGAACGTGCTTTTGGGGTGTTCAGAAGCTTTGCTAAACACCCCAATTAATATGGAGCCCCCCATTGCAACTTGGCGAGAAACAAAAATAGTTGTCAATTTGATGGTTCAAATGATAAATTTATGGACCTGCTAACAAACTATATCTTGAGCAGTAGCTTTCTTAAAATTCTCCAGTTCATCCTTTGGTACGGCATACTCATTACAGAATTGCAAATATGAAAGGGCACAACTTTAAACAAAAATACCTTGCATGAAACCGTCTATCACAGATGGGATGAATTGAAAACAAAAACAAGTAACCAACAAAAACATACCTGGTACAGATTCCTCCTCCGAATGCGCATGATCAACTCCCTTACTTCCTTTAGTTCCTTATTTGAAGATGTCTCAATGGTTTTAATAATTATGTCATCTAACTTCAATGTCCAAATAAAAAGTCATTTAAAATTAAAAAAAAAGGTCAGCTGCGTGTTATAAATATAATTTAAAATTCAGTTGAAAGCATCTTTGGGAACCTTGGCCAGTACACAGAAGGATTTAGAATGTTAGATGAGATCTCCAAATAATTGTTTGCTTCTACAAGCGCATCAGCCACCATAAGCTCTATTGCCTGAAAACAACAATACATGATTAGAAATGGTAAAGCCAAGAGATAAAATTAACTGAGATTGGGAGAGAAAAAAGAAAAGAAAATTTAAGGATCTATGCCTCAACAAGAAAATCATTATAAGGATGATAGTAGTCTGTAACTGTACTTTTGGATGAGTGTAAACTGTTCTATGCAGGTCAGCACGAGTGGCAAATAGCTTGTGGATGGAAAGATCTAACCAATTGCACAACCAATAGCAAGGAACGAATATAATGTAAAAGTTGAATGGGAGAAGTTAAAAGTGCGTAAAGATAATCTCATCATCCAAAACCTGCATGGCATCCAATAATCTGCAAGTGGAGCAGTTTGAGTTGCTAGGCATCTGTATTTGCTTCACCATCCACTTAAAAAGAAAAAAATTGTCTAAAGTTCTTTGCTTAACCTCTGAAACTCAAAGTTGCAACCAAGGCCACAAGCTCGGCTGTCACGGACAATGTAATTAAATCTGCAATTCAATTGTTTCCTAAAGAGATTACAGTAGAGTATAAATTCGCATGCACGGAATCCAAACCCTACAAATATATAGTAAATATGTATAGCAAAATTGACCGCTACATTCACTCAGTTTACTTGTCCACATCAACACCATTTTGACCATTAGCAACAATATCATATAGGAAACTTTTCTCAGTACTCGAGCTCTAAATTATCCACAAAAGGGAAATAAAATAACATAAAATTAGGAAACTTTTCTCACTCGAGCTCTAAATGTGGAGCTCTTTTGCTCTGTGATATGGCTCACATTAGTGGTCTTGTTGTTGCTCAGGTACATCTGTTTCTTTCTTTCTTTATGTTACTTGAGTTATGGTGTGGTTATTGCGCATGTCATTTGCCTCTGCTTCGGATTTCATTTGTTTAAAGTTTCTATGACGTTTGATCCATCTTGCTTTTGTCAAACTGAGATTAAATTTTAATACACCCTTTTTTAATCATTTTTTAAAGTTTTAAGGTGACGTTTAGCATTATTTGTTTCTGTTTTTATTTTCCTTAACATTTCCACCCTTCACTTTGCTTTCTTACGCGTCAGATTGGGATCTATAGACCTTCACAAAAGAAGCTCTTCATTTCAACATTCATATTTTGTCACCCTCACTACTGCCGGGAATGAGAGATTTGAGAGAGAACTTAGAAGCGAGTGAGGCCATGATCACAAACAAAGAGCCAAAGGGGAGGAGAAAATTTCCAATGGGTTGTTATGAGTGTTACGATGGGTTAGGTGTACAGAAAATTCAAGAATATACAGAGAAGGAGCAACATAAGGTAAAGACATAGGCAAACTGCGAAAGTAAAGTCAGTTTGTGCTTGTTTGGGAACTTGGTTCCCCAATAGTGCACCCAAGCCAAGATAAAACTATCTCAAAATCTGTAATAACCATCTCGAAATCCATAAAAACCATTTTGAAATCCACGAAACCATCTAGAAATCCGTAAACTCATTTTTCCCAACAGAGTTCCCAAACACACACAAATGTTGGGTTATAAGAAGAAGAGAAGGAGAAAGAGGAATAGAGGAATGAATGAAAAGAAGAGATGATGTAGATGAGAGAAGAGGAGAAAACTGACTTTTGTGGGGCCTATAGATGAAAAGAAACAGATGTTTGTCTGGGTTAACGGTATCGTATTTTTTGTACTATTTTTGTAATATTATGTGTACTTTTGCACTTTCAAAAACTTTATGGTGACAAGGGCTCATCAAGCAAAACTTAATTGTTAAAATTGCACATTAACCCTTTATTCATAGCAAAAAAGGAGGTGGTTGATTGGCTGACCAATCAAACGAATGATGTGAAGTTTGACCTACTCATCTCTGTGTATGATGCAAAAACTAAGATAATTATTTATATTATCTGTAATTATGTGTAATATTATTTATAATCATCAGTGCTATCTCATATCATTAATATAAGAGCCGATTGATTTTTGTTAGACATATTAAGAAAGTTAAACACATTATTTTAAAGTATTTATATTCATTATTTTTTTTACATATTTTATGTACATGATAAATTGATATATAATCTAATTATATATATTTAAATAATATATTTATTTTTATTTTATCTTTGCAATAAAAGTTAACTAACTAACCCTGGTAATTAAATTCAGAGGAGAGAAAATGGACCCAATTCAGATTGATTGATGGTGTAAACAAGCTAGGCAGGGTTAGGGCATACGTCAGGAATGACTTCAGCCCATGTTGAACTAGGGCCCGGCCAGAGAAAAAGAAGAAAGAAACCAATGTTCATCTAATGTGACAGCACAACAGCCTCGAACTCCACAAGCGACTGTGTTCATTGCCTTGAAGAAACTTGAAAGCGGATCACGAAGGGAAGGTGGGAAAGTGACCTGTCAGCACCCATTCACTCTCTGCAATTTGGACTTTGGTTACCGCAATGCTTCATTGATTAGCAGTAGAAGTAGAAGGTAACGTTACGTTGTGATTTACAGTTTAAAGAGTGAGAATATGATACGAGATTTACATTAATTTACGTGAACATGTTCATCAAATACTAATGAAAACAGGTTTATAATATCATAATACATCATTACATTATACAGATTACTTCTTTAACACAATTTATAGTTTACAGAGTAAATATGCGAGAAGAGTTTTTCCTCACTTTCACAAACTGCTTTCCTACTGCAACCTAAGCCATTTTTATTGTAATAAAGTATAACTGATTTCTAAGCCACGCTTGTTATATTCAGGCTGCTTTTTTTATGTGATTCCCATGGAAATGCACAAGAAACAATTCATGTAGAAATAAACAATACTAGTAACGTTGTTAAAAAAACACAACTAATAAACAAATATTAGTAATATTATTAAAAAACACAACTACCACGAGCCAAATCAACTTTCATTTCTGTATCTAGGGCATGCAAGAGTATAAAATAAAAAAGGTGACTTTAATTAATATAAATACACTATATGAAACTAAAATCAATTACAACAATGATGCTTTCTAGTTTATGACCAATCAATTAGTAACAATTAACAACTCATGCAACATATGCGTGTTCTGTAGATTGAATAATACTACAGCACAGCCAAGATAACTTAAAGAGCTGTTTTTATGTATTATAAGACGAAGATAATCTTTATCCTTCAGCGAGTATAATAAGTCGTAAATGATATCAAAATAAACAATCAAGGCTCAGGTGTGTGTGTGTGTGTGATAATAATAAAATCATATAATTTGAGAAACTAAAGTCAGCAACCCAGTAAGCCTTTGATTCCATTACTTCGGGGTGAAAATTTCATAAAAAAAACGTACGAGACGAGATAAGTGAGTTTGTACTTTGTAGGGAAGAGAGCACGTACGTTTATTTAGGGCTAGGTTCAGAATTCAGAATGGATCCCAGACTCACTACCAACCTTTGCCTCTGGCTTTATCTTATGTGATGGACCACTCCAACTAGAATTTTCTTGTAAATACTTTTACATTCATATTTATTTTAGAATTCTTCACACATTTCTACATATGTATAAATATTTAGATATTTTAGCATAAATATCTAGATATTTTGGAAGAGAGTTCTGAAAGGTAAATATAGGCTGTTGGATTGATTCGATTTCCACCATTCATTGAGGAGGTGGAGTAGTATAAATACCCCTCAAGATGACCATTTGTAACCACCAAGCATTCAAGCAATCTAAAGGCATTCTCCCAAGCTCTCCATCTCTCTTTAGTTTCTCTCTCTAGACTTCCTTAGTTCTCACAACTAAGTTAAATCTTTAAAGGCTTACTAGCAGGTTCCAGAGTTTGAGTTTGAGCAAAGCTTACTAGGCCGTATGGTGTTTTCATCAAGTAAATACTGTGAAACTTGGTGGTGGGAAGGGTCTGTCATGATTATAGCCTAATCACCTGTTTTTCACTTAATCTTTATTGAAAATTATTAATTTAAAATCTTTTCGATAAATAACCAATGAGCGCTTCTCAATTCTCATGTTCACCAACCCATTTTAGCCCCCAATCTCCGATTCTCCTGCACTCGGACTCCCAGTGCATTAGAGGGTGTCCGTTTGGTTCTCTGCCAATTTCTCTCCTCATCGCCATTATTTTCCTCCAACCCACATGGCTGCTGCTTCTGTTCCGACCATACCGTCTCACATGAAAGCTTGGGTCTATTCTGAATATGGCAACTCATCGGACGTTCTCCACTTTGACCCTAACTTCCCCGTACCCCAACTCAAGGATGATCAGGTTCTCCTCAAGGTCGTCGCCGCTTCTCTTAATCCCATCGACTACAAGAGGATGGGTGGCTTTTTCAAGGACACTGACTCTCCTTTACCTGTGAGCCTTCCGTTCTTCTCTTTCTCAAATGACTTTTTCTGACTTGCCATTCTCACTTCTACGAGTTTTTTATATTCAGTTTGATCGTCATTTATTGGGAGCAAAGGGTAAAATAAAACACACGGGAATATATTCGATGTTGGCAATTTCTGACCGGCCTCTTCCGGTTTGTGCAGACTGCTCCTGGATACGATGTTGCTGGTGTAGTGGTAAAAGTAGGGAGTGAAGTGAAGAAATTTAAGGTCGGGGATGAAGTGTATGGTGACATTAATGAGAAAGCTTTGGATCACCCCAAGGTGGTTGGATCGTTGGCCGAGTACACTGCTGTGGAAGAGAAACTGTTGGCTCACAAACCTCTAAATCTCAGCTTTCCTGAGGCTGCCAGCTTCGCTTTAGCTTTGCTGACTGCTTATGAAGGGCTCGAGCGTGGCGGCTTTTCTGCCGGAAAATCCGTCCTTGTCCTCGGAGGTGCTGGTGGAGTTGGAACCTTTGTTATCCAGGTAACCATTTTGTTGAAACAAGTTGGTGTTACGTTGTAAATGAGCACCAAA
>JANTPZ010011204.1:0-10409 GCA_025593235.1 Vachellia pachyceras | reverse complement strand
ATTGTTGTTTGTTTCCTCATTGCTTTGGGCATTATATGTACATCTGCACGAAATTTCACTGAGCTGTGCTCATGGAAGATAATAGGGAAAAAGTGAAGCTTGCTTAATTCCCCAGAAAATCTGTCAATTCTTAAGCTTTAGAACGTTGTCGGTGGAGTAGACGTAAGCAAGCATATATAACTGTTTCCGCTTTTTCCAGCTTTATTAGATCAAATGAAACTGATGTTTTTTCTTTTAATCACTTTGGAATCAAATGATGAAACTGTATTGTGAGATCAATGAGAAATGTCTACTTAATTGGTAACAAGTTTTATTATGAGTGCCCTTCTCTGTTTCCACCGACTCAACAGATTTCTGATAAGAATTCATCGATTCACTAATTACTTGACAAGAAAAAAGACATTATATTCAATAGGACAATTTATCTCCAGCATGCATATTTACACACACACACACATATTCGGATATGAAGAATTTAAGTGTGACATGATATAGATCATAATCATGCAGCGAAAGGGAGATAAACATGAGTCTAATATAAATTTTTTGGTTTTATATTCATGCGCGTGTGCACACAAATGAAAGTTGCCATTATTAATAAACCAATGAGTTGGTGATTAATACGGTGAGCAGTGTCTCTCCCGCAAGGAGGAGAATACAAATTCAAAATATGATAACTTCACTCAATAAAAGAGTTTTAACCTTAATGTTTCAAAGATTAATCTCAAATTCAAAGTGATTTGAGAATATATACTTCAAGTTGTATCAAAAAAACCCTAAACATTGGTAATTAACACATAATTAAGCGGAAGATACCAAGCAATAAATGACGTACGCGCGCGTGTGTAAGACAATGGATATGATAGGTTAAAAACAAGATCACATGGTGGGAGGGAAAATTGCCAAAGCCAATAGTTATGGGTGGCATGGAAAATGGGATAAGGACAGGCAAAGATAAACCCCACAAAAAGATTGAATATATTCATATTATATAAATGCATTTTTGTTTGTGCTTTTAAATAGTAGTGCATGCCTCTCACTCACGGGTGAAGCCTATTTTTTTCAGAGCAACATCATAATGAAGAAACATGATCATGTAAAATCCAAGTTCTTTATTTTTCAGATGAATAATATATAATAGCGACAATGTTGCTGATAATGTTAATTAAATTGACGGATTAAGGAAAAAAGGTGGCATGGCAACGAAGTTATACATCGCTCGCCAATCAATAAGAACAAGTTGACAAAATCAATATGGCAACGAAGTTATATAAATATCATAATGTCCATATCATGTAGATGGATCACGACAAAGTTTTTTGTATTTGATCATTTTGTCAGGTGATATATATATTTCTCCTAAGCATTGGATCAAAGAAGAGAAAATCGGTGGAAAACCTCTGTTTAAAATTTTATTAGTTAAGAATCTAATATATTTTAACATAAAGACTTGAAAAATAAAAATAAAAATTTATAAGATAAGAAAATTAAGAAAATTTGTAACATATTAAAAAGTTTAAAAATATATGTATAATACCTATTTTTTAAAAATAAAATTATTTAAATAATTATTTTGTTAATGAAGTGTATATTTTGGTCAAAATAAAGGTTTAAAAGTCAAACTTAATGGGCCAACTAACGATTCATCATTGAATGAAAATCGAATATTAAATATACAAGGACCATTTGCATAACGCATATTTTAATTTTTAAGAGGGTTTATAGGAGATTTATGTAATTTATGTAAAAGAAAAGGATGGTTGTAAACTACAATTCATTTTGCAGAAGTTACTTGTGATAAAAGTGACTCTTACACCAATTTCATTTTTTAATAATATTTTTCTTAAAACTCTAGGATTGATAGAGTTAATAAAAGGAATAAATTTTTGTGATATATAAGCCCTGAGCATCCGGACTTAACTCACAAAAACTTTTCATATGCACATATACACATATATGAAAGAATATTGATTTTATAAATACATTATAAGAGTGGATGTCCATAGACTATTGACTTCCTAAGTCATAAATACTATACATGAATTGTTGTTGAGAAACTAAAGAGGCATTCAATGTACAAATGGTCACAATGTATGTACAAAGAATCACAATGTATGTTCATCCATATTGATTGTACTATTCATTACTCATGACCCTTGGAGGTCACACCTAGAGGCCTATAAATAGGGTTTTGTACATAATATACAACACATTTTAAAAAGTTGAATATGATTCCTCTCAAAGTTTCTCATTCCTCTCAAACTTTCTCTTCTCTTTTGTCTATTTACATTTAATTTACAACATGTTATCAGCGTTCTACCGAAGGTATGCTTCCCTTTAGAGTTATCTTAGCAACTTCTTCTACTTTCTTTTATCATATCTTTTCAATCAATTTGGGATAATCTGAGCCACAATATGAAATTATGATAACTCTTTTACCAATTGTTTTAAACATGGAGTTTCATGGCTAAGATTTGGTATTGTTATTACTTGCCGTTTTAATCTCTTTTACAAGTTTTTAAACATTATGGATATTGTTATTTTAACTTGAATCCATATATATATGTATTAACTAAACTATATTATTCATTTTATAAATTTATTTTCTAGAATGAATTTTAAGTCTTATTATTGTTTTAGATTGTATTATGTCAAATCTTACCAAATTAGAATTTGAAGCCCTTGACATATCTGGCAAAAAAAATTATTCATTATGGATATTGGATGGTGAAATCCATTTGAATGCCAAGGGTCTTGGAAATGCTGTTTTTCCAGAAAAAGTTGCGTCTAATCATGACGAGGCAAAAAAATGATCTTCCTTCGTTATCATATTCACGAAGGATTAAAAGCGGAATACTTAACAATAAAAGATCCGCTGAATTTATGGAATGCCTTGAAAGAAAGGCTTGATCATCAGAAAACGGTTATAATGCCTAAGGTATTGAAAAAGGCTATAAGAAATATTCTGAATTTATTTCATGCTTACTTGTTTGTTGAACAAACAATGACTTGTTCATGAAAAATTATGAAATACGCCCCACAGGATTGGTTCCGATTCTTGAAATAAAAGCGGCAATGCATAATAATTATGGTAGAGGGCGTAGTCGTGACTACAAAAATTCTCATTATGAGGTAGTTGTAATATTAATCATGACAACCAAAAGAAAAGAAATAATGAGAAAAGGCACAAGAATAATTTCAATACCACAAAAGCTCCTGAAAATAAATGTCATAGGTGTGGTATGAAAGGGCATTAGGCATATGTATGTCTTACATCTGCTCACATGGTGAAACTTTATCAAGCATCACTAAAAAAGAGTGGCAATAATGTCGATGCAAATATGATGTATCATGATAATAATATCAAGGCAAAATGTGCATTTAAAAATGATAATCTTATATGCCTTGATGGATTGAAAGACATTAAGGGTCTTGATAAAATGATACATTTGGATGATAATTAATATTATAATAATTACATTTATATATTTAAGTAGCATTTATATTTTATTTCTATCTTGTTTCTTTTAAATTTTTTAATGTACTTTTGTTTCTTTAATGAAGAATATAGATAATTCTCATCATATGGTTGAACATATGTCTGGTAGACAGTGCTATGACAAGCACGATATTGAAAAATAGAAATTATTTTTCTCATATAATGATGAGAGATGCAAATATAAATATTATAACATGTAATACCAAAATTATTGAAGGCTCAAGAAGAGCTAAAATTGTATTACCCAAAGGAATGAAGCTTGTTATAAATGATGCATTGTTTTCTACTAAGTCTCAAAGAAATCTATTAAGCTTCAAAGATATCCGATGCAATGGGTATCATATTGAGACAATTAATTATGGGAATGATGAATATTTGTATGTTACAAGTATTACATCAGGAAAGAAATGCATCTTAGAAAAAAATTATTAACACTATCTTCTGGTTTGTACTATGCAACTATTAGTACAATTGAGACAATGCTATAATAAACCAGAAAGATGTTGATAAAGATATATTTACAGTTTGGCATGATTGGTTGGGCCATCCTGAATCATTTAGAATGAATTTAATGCTTGACATGCAATAGTAAACCAACAATTTACTGATGAATTTAATGCATGTCATGAGATAGTAAACTAGAAATTTACTGATTAATACAAGCAAACAGTTTAATAAGATAAACCAGAAGTTTATCAATGAATTCAATGTTTGCCATGACCGGTTAGATTATCCCAGTTCAATTGTGATGCAAGAAATGATTGAAAATAAATATGGATATGCCCTGAAGTGTATATTGATACCACAATTTCTCATATGCTGCATGTTACAAGGGAATATGTATTATTATGTCCTCATAAAGTTAAATGCAATGTGAGCCACTTACATTCTCAAAACGGATACAGGAATATATTTGTGGGACGATAAATCCAGATGGTGAACCATTTAGTTACCACATGGTTTTAATTGATGCATCAACTAAATGGTCTCACGATTGTTTATCATCTTCTTGCAACCCGAAGTTTGCAAGATTCTTTACTCAACAAATATGGTAAGAGTATAATATTCTGATTATTCGATTGAAAATGCTAGTGCTAATGAATTTACTTCACTAACCTTAATGAGGATTGCACGTCCTTTGGAATTGATTTGAACATCTTGAATTTTATGTTCATACGCAAAATGGACTAGCAGAATTATTGGTTAAATGATTGCAATCTTTTTATATGAGATATAATCTCCCATATTCTGCTCAGGGACTGGTCATTTTGCATGTAACAGCATTTATTCGCATAAGGCCTACAAGTTAACATAAAATATCCCATTACAATTGGTTTTTGGTCAAGAACCAAATATTTCCCATCTCATAATTTTTGGTTGTGATGTATATTTTCTCATTGCTCCACCATAACGCACAAATATGGGTCCTCAAAGGAGATTGAGAAGCTATGTAGGCTTTGAATCTCGTTCAATAATTAGGTATATTGAACCATTAACTGCAGATTCATTCACGGCACTATATGCCGATTGTTATTTTGATGAGACACTATTCCCACCGTTAGGGGGAGAAAATAAGCATCTGGATAAAGCTAAAGATAAGTAAAAATAAATTACGTGGAATACCTTATCACTTGCTCATTTAGATCATCGAACAAAACAATGTGAGCAAGAAGTTCATTTGCAAAATATTGCAATGAAACTGCCAAATGTATTTATTGATACAAAAATGATAACTAAGTCTTATATTCAAGCTGAGAATGCTCCTACTAGAATTGATATCCCAACAGGACAAATTGTTAGTACAAATGAAACTATACCATATTTAAAGCGTTGTAGACCATATGGTTCCAAAGATAAAAATCCTTGAAAAAGGAAAGGAGCAAATAATAATAATGGTCAGCATAAGGAGGCTACCATTGATAAATCCATTATAGAGACCCGTGACATAACTAATCAAATGACTTATAAAGAGGTCCAAGTACCTAATAATGATAATGAGATCTCAATAAATAAATTGTCACTACGTGCAAGATAGGGAACCAGAAAGATATTATCATCGACGATATATTTTCATGCAATGTTTCTATTAAAATAATAAATGAGGATCTTGAACCTAAATTTGTCGAAGAATGTCGACATAGACAAGATTGGCTAAAATGGAAAGAAGCAATTCAATTGGAATTGAATTCATTATCTAAACATCAAGTTTTTGGACTTGTTGTCTAAATACCTACAGGAGTGAAGCCTGTATGGTGTAGATGGGTTTTTGTGCGAAAAAGAAATGACAAAAATGAAGTCGTGAGGTATAAAACACGACTCGTAGCACAATGTTTTTCGTAAAAACCAGGAATATATTATGAGGAGACTTATTCTCCTGTGATGGATGCAATTACTTTTAGATTAGTCTGACAATGCATCAAAAACTTGACATGCATTTAATGGATGTTGTTACAACATATGAAAACTCCTGAATGCTTCATATATTTATGTATCATTGGATAGTGAAACTTATATGAAAACTCCTGAAAGCTTCAAATTGCTAAAGGGCTGTGAAGATTCATATGCAAAAATCCCTGTATGGGTTGAAAAAGTCCGGACAAATGTGGTATCATCGTCTCAGTGACTATTTGATAAGTGAAGGATATCAAAACAATTCCTTATGCCCTTGTGTCTTTATTAAAAGGGGTAGATTGGAGTTTGCCATAATTGCAGTTTATGTTGATGACTTGAACATTATTGGCACTCCTAAATAACTTCAAAAGGTGATTGATTGTTTGAAAAAAGAATTCGAAATGAAAGGTCTCGAGAAGACAAAATTTTGTCTTGGTTTACAAATTGAGCATTTAACCAATGGAATATTTCTTCATCAATCAAATTATATTGATAAAATTTTAAAAACAATTATATATGGATGAAGTGCATCCATTGACTATACCAATGGTTGTAAGATCACTTGATATAGAATAGGATCATTTTCGCCCTCGAAGAAAGAAAGAACTATTTGGTCCAGAAGTACCATATCTTAGTGCTATAGGTGCACTAATGTATCTTGCTAATTCAACTCGACTTGATATTGCATTTGCTATTAATTTGTTAGCAAGATTTAGTTTTTCCCTAACTAGAAGGCATTGGAATGGAGTTAAGCATATACTCCGATATCTTCGAGGGACATCAAGTATGAGATTATTTTATTCCAATGAATGTGGGTCACATTTGATCGGTTATATAGATGCAAGATTCTTATCAGATCCACACATAGCTATATCTCAAACTGGATATTTATTTACATATGGAGGTACAGCTATATTATGGCGTTTAACAAAGCAATCTTTAGCCGCCACATCAGCAAATCATACAAAAATTATTGCGGTGCATGAGGCAAGGCGAGAATTTGTCTGGCTAAGATCATTAAGATGTGTGGTTTCTCAGATAAGATATCCCAACAATTTTGTATGAAAACAATACATACATCAAAAGGGATAGAACGAAACATATTTCCCCTCAACTATTTTTCACTCATGATCTTATGAAGAAAGGTACAACATTTCAAAAGCTTGTTCATGGCATCAGTCTTCTCAGATTCAAAGATCTCAAGTGATATCATCATGAGGGGGAGTCGATACACACTGTACTCTTTTTTCCTTATCTATGTTTTGTACCACTGGGTTTTCCTAGAAAGGTTTTTAGGCAGCACTAAAAAGTGTATCAATGATTGATGTACTCTTTTCTTTAACTGGGTTTTATCCCACAGGGTTTTCCTAGTTAAAGTTTTTAACAAGGCACATTCATAATGGACATCCAAGGGGGAGTGTTATAAATACATTATAAGAGTGGATGTCCATAGACTCTTGACTTCCTAAGTCATAAATACTATACATAAATTATTGTTGAGAAACTAAAGAGGTATTCAATGTACAAATGGTCACAATGTATGTATAAAGGTTCACAATGTATGTACAAAGAATCACAATGTATATTCATCCATAGTGATTATATTATTCATTACTCATGACCCTTGGAGGTCACACCTAGAGGCCTATAAATAGGGCTTTGTACATGATATACAACACATTCAAAAAAATTGAATAGAATTCCTCTCAAACTTTCTCTTTCTTTTTGTCTATTTACATTTAATTTATAACAGATTTGCATTTATTAACTATTGATTTCAGTAGCTGCATTTATTTCATTTAATCCTATTCATATTCCAATTTAATTTATAACAGATTTGCATTTATTAACTATTGATTTCTGTAGCTGCATTTATTTCATTTAATCCTATTCATATTCCAATTTAATTTATAACAGATTTGCATTTATTAAATATTGATTTCAGTAGCTGCATTTATTTCATTTAATCCTATTCATATTCCATTTATTGAAGCAGATTTCACACTCAGGATTCTATATATATTGACCTTGTCCTATATATATATATATATATATATATCTTGAGAAGTGAATCCATTAAAGTGCGAGGAAGCTAGCTAGCTAGCAATTAATCTCAAGCAAGTATGGCTTCAAAGAAAGAAGCAGCAGCGGGATTGATTGTGGGGTTGATGATACTGATGATGATGACGACGACCTCGTCTTCTCCGAATATTGCTGAAGCAGAGGAGACAGTACTGGTTGATGGAAATCCTAATTATTGTCACCACCATTGCTATGAGTATTGCTTCCACCAACCCAACGACCCTTCTTGCTTCGAACGTTGTCTCCGGCGTTGTCGTCTTCGAGCAGTCTAATGAGTCATTCATTATATACCAGAAACTCAGACTATGTTGTTGTGTTTCTGTTTGTGCGAGTCAACGATGCTCCAAGTTCTGGCGTTACTCTTTCTTTCTCTATGCTTATTTGCTTATTCAGTGAAATAAAAGTTTGCTTACTGGCAATAAAAAAAATAAAAGTTTGCGACTTGCATGTGGTTTCCACATCCCTCTACCCCCTCGAACACTAAGATTTAACTAGCTAATTTGGATATATTAAAAAAGTTAATTAAATCAATTAATTTAATAAATGTAACATGATCTCCCTCGTGTAATCTAATGGTATGAAAATTTCTAATTGAAAGATTATGGGTGTAATCTTTATTAGCCATGAGTACCTATTCCTTAAACTTAAAAAAATATTGGATATAACATTGGTTAAAATCTTATATTTAGAACAAATTCCAACCCCATAACTAATTTTTACATTAATGATCAAAAGTGATGTTAATTATTTATTTTTCTTCAAGACCTGTTTATTTCTTAAATTCGATCTTCATTTTGTTCTGCGCAGTACACTTGAATTTCTCCTTGATTGACAGATTTGAACCACATCTATTTTGTAGTGTTTTAGAAAAATAATACTAAAAATATCTTTGAAAATAGGGATAGGTAACAAAAGAAAATGAAAGGATTACAAGTTAAATTAAAATGAGAAGAAAGAAATTGTAAAGCGAAAAACAAGAAAAACAATCCGTTAATGACTAATTTATGCTGAAATGCATAACCCCTCGATGAATCTCAAATTTAACTCCTTTGTCTTTATCTGATCTAAACCAACTTTATTCTTAATTTGCGCAACGCAATTATTTAAAAGTCACCGTCACTATACTTGCTTTAGTTTACAATATGAATTACTTTAACTGATTCATTATAATTAAAAAATAATAGTTAACTTATTAAATTTGTATTAAATTGAAATATTTTTTCAATTCTGTCCATATTAAATTTAGTTTTTTGTTGCAATATTATAAATATAATGAGTCACATTTAAATATTAATTATAAGAAAAAATTGACAAATTACTAGTTTGGTTTACTAAGTTCATAGGAATGTAATGGAATATAATAAATTCGGTTTACAAAGTTCATAGAAATGCAATGGAATGTAATAGACGAGAAAGTAATATAATAGAATTATGATTACATAGAATTTATTTAATAGGTTATCGGAGAATTGGGGATAAATCCTTGGTTGACAAATTAATTGAAAAATAAAACCTACATAATGTGGAATGTAAGTTGCATTTGCATAATGTGGAACTCAGTTGCATATAATGGAAGGTCAGTTACATAATATGGAATGTCAGTATCATTTGCAATTTTGAAGAATTTTATGTAACTAAATTTTCATGCAACTAAACTTCCACATTATGTAAGTCTCATTCTTCAATTAATTTGTTAATGAGGGTTTATCTCCAATTCTCTCATATGTTATCAAGAAATCATGTAATAAAATTCATATTTTTCTATAAAAAATAAAAAATGTGAAATAAACTTTTAAATTCTATTATACTAAAAATGAAGGATATAAACATATAAATATTAATTTATAAAAGATAACCCACATAATAATTTATACAAGTTATAATCTGTTCGACTAAAACATATGGATTATTTGATTTGATATAACCGTTGTAATTGGAATTACATTTAATTATATTACTATGTCAATCGACCAACGTATTTAATAGAATACATTAGGATTAGATGTAATCGTAATTGAATCAAGCGGTGGTTATATTGTGAACACAATGCAGCATAAAAGAAGACAGGAAGAGTATTAAAGTCAATGTAATCAAACCCGGACCGGACCGGCCGGTTCGGACCGGAAACAGACGAACTGGACTCTGGTCCGGTCCGGTTTGCGAAATAACCCCGGGTTGGGGTCAACCCGGTCGACCCGGCCGGTTTGCTGGGTCGACCCGCTTACATTTTTTTAATTTTCAAAATATTTTAAAAAAAATTAAAATACTTAATTTTTAAAAATTTGAAAGGTAAAAAATTAAAAAAATAGAACCCCTTCCCACACATGCCTACTGTCGCATCTGTATCTAGTTATATACTCATCTTTTTAATTATTTTTTAGAAAATGGATGAATTTTTTAAATTTGAAAGTTAAAAAATAAAAAAACAGAAGCTTTT
>JANTPZ010011200.1:0-11312 GCA_025593235.1 Vachellia pachyceras | reverse complement strand
CAAATTCCGTCAAACCAAAAGGGCCCTTAGTTTTTCCCAACTCATTCGTTTTTGTCACACTCATTATTCTCATAAATAAAAGTACAGTTAAAAACATCTCTTATAAATTTATTATTATTAACTAATTTTAACCGGAATAGTTAAATAATATAAGCATTGCATCGATCAATCAGTGACGGTAAAGACAAGTAACTTTTAGAAAAAAAGGTACGGCGAGGAAGAAGTGAAACATTATTGGTCCGTTTAAAAAAGCGATGGAGAAGTGCTTTTACTATTTATGAAAAAAATATATGAAGAAAATTATCTCATTTTATAAAAAAAATTATTGAACGTACAGGTGTTGAATCGTTTTACCAGACATAGCCATTCAGTCAACTGGTCTCTCCAATCCCTTTCCCACTCGCCTCCCTCAAAGGCAGCTTCCTCACCACCCGTCGTTTTTCACGTGTTGCCTGTTCACGTCAGCATCCTCATCCTCTTTCTCCCTCTTCAATAATATCCCCTCCCATTACATGCATTGATATGCGTGAGAAAAAATGAATTTACGAAAAGTATTTACGGAATCGAAGAAGAATTGACGGATTTAAGATGTTTTGATAGATTTTAAAATGATTTTTACAGATTTTAAGATGGTTTTATCTTGACTTACATGTATCATTAGGGATAAGTTATTCCCAAAATGCACAGTTAGCTCCAGTCCTACACCTGAATACTCAGTAATATCTCAATGCCGTTTGTCTTTTCAATTCATAAGTATTTAACTAAAATATCCTTGCTGATTACAATTAAAAAAAGTTTTTATTTCTGGTTTTCATCGAAGAGTGATTAAGTACGCACGATCAAGACGTGTAATTTTAAAAAATTAACATACATTTGTTCAACATAATCAACTATATGTTTGGAGAAGTTTTTTTCCTTTTTTCCACGTTACACACAAAATATGGCAAAGCTCCTCTCACATACTTACCTCAATTTACGTAAAAATACTTTTTCAACTGATTCCTGAACGGGCACTAACTTATTATTTTATAATTTATAAATTAATGATCTCGTTTTTATAATTTTTTATAGCTTTTATTTTAAGGATATAGGAGATTAATTTGTTGAATAGCCTATAAGGCCAATTATCCAAGGCAGCAATTTATATAACGTGTCCGTTCGAGAACGCGATAGAAAAGTATTTTTACACAAGTTGAGGTAAATATATGAAGAAAATTATTTCATTTTACGAAAAAACACTGTTAAATATGCATTTGACTTTTTTAAATGTTCAAACAAACAGGCAAATATCCTAAAAAAAGCCTGCAAGCAATGGTGGAATCAGGACCTCGTAGCAATGGGGCAACTTTTTTATTTTCAAGTAAATGACAATAAGCTTACTAGTATAGATAATTTAAATGGGCTCAAATTTTAAATATCAAGTAAATAATAATAAGTTTACTAGTATAGAAATGATAATAGCTTCACCCCTGCTTGCGAGGGAGTTATCCTTGGTTACATCTGTCTCATTCTGGAACGCTACATGTATACAACTTTTTACAAGAAAGGATAGCATGCCATGTGCACCAATAATATTTTTATATAACTGTTTAAACAATTTACTGTGTTTTTAATTTCTGAAAACAAATATCTACCAATTTAATTAATAGGTGGCAATCACTATCAAGTTATCTCCTTCTCTTCTAAATTCCTCTTCTTTTCTTATTCAAATTTCATTTCTTTTAATCATTAATGATGTCTAAAATTTATGTGTTTTTTCAGAACAAAAAATTCGTACTATTGATAGCTAATCATATACAAAATTCAATGTAGTCACCTTCCCTTCATCAATTAGAATCATACCAAGAGATATAATGCAGTGTGCTGGTCATTCCTCTTATTCCAAACCAGCTGAGTGATTTGCACTCTGATCGCACATGAATTTAGCTGAGAATATGTAGAGTCAACGTTAATGTGGCGCATATTAAAATAGAACATATATAAATATATAGCAACACTTAAAGTTTTAAAGAGAACAAAATAAAACAACCAAAAGACATGAAACTCACAGAAAAAGACAATTGAAGACGCTGGATCAATAACAACACATCAGTGTTGAAGATTATGATTCATCTGATTGATTTTCACACCCCGTGTAATACAAGGATGCATCACTTGTTACTTGCAAGTTACAATTCAAATCCATTATTACTATCAAAACCAAAGTTATATTATTATATATTGGGTTTGTTTGGCAGAATGGTTATAAAAATCAAATGCACGTTAACAATGTTTTGTTGTAAAACGAGATAATTTCATTCATATTTTGCCTCAACTTGCATAAAAGTACTTCTCTACCGCGTTTCCAAACATGCACATTTTACTGTAGTCATTCAAAATTTATATCTTCCGAGAGCATCAATTTTAATTTAGTCGGTACCAAGATGGACAACAAACTCAACAAAGCATGATTGATGGGTTGAATGATTAAAATTTACTGGCTCCCTTCTCTATTATACTTAATCACTTTTACGGAATTGCTTTGGGTCAAAGGAATTGGTTGAATTTTTTTTGTTTTTTACCTGAAGGTATTGTTTGTCATTGTGAATTGTGATCATGTGGTCCATAACGTAAACAGTTAAGTTGACGTTTTAGCCCCAGGAACAGTTTTGACATGATTTTTGTTTGGAGTCTTTATTTGGGTGCCCTAAAAAGAAGAAGAAAAACAAAAGAAAGAAAGAAAGAACTCACAATTTGACTAAAGTAAACAATTGAATTGAAGAGGGCAAGAGGGACCTTATCGAAAGAGCGACGGCCAACAGAGAAATAACTTGGAGACCATTTTCACACGTGGTTGATACGATATGTGTGTGTGAAGCGTGTACGGTACCCCTATATATAATTCCTTCTCCAAATTCAAGTCTTCACTTCCCCATCTGAAAAAATCTCGGAAATTAAAACGAAATCTTCTTCATTCGATCTTGTTCTTCTTCTCTTTTCCTTCAAGGTAAAGCTCAAGCTCTTTGTTCTGCTTTATTAGTTTATTTCCCTTCGGCTAACCGTTTTCTTCAACTTTTCCCTTGGCTTTAACTGAGTTTTGAAAGATTAGGGTTGCTATGAGGTTACTTTAGAAGCTGTATGCTAAGATCAGTTTTTGCTGGTGTTGTTTTTTCAGCGTTGCTTATCCCTACTCATCGAAGGCAAATCAAAGGAGACTAAAATGGAGATTTCATCCAAGTACTTCCCTGAGCTGGTGGTAAGCATACAACGCATTGGACCTCTGGAGTAAATTTAGGAATGTGTTGGGTTACGTTCGATCCATGAGTAACTAAGTTTTGAAACATGACAGGATCCGAGCATGTTCGAGCATTACCCAGTGGATTGTATGGCGTACGAGGTCGATGATTTCCAGGATTTGTCGGGATGCGGCGACAGTTACTCATGTTTGAACTCCAAGAGAAGCTGTGATGAATGGTTCCCTGTAGAGAGCCCAGAATCTGTTGCCCAACAAAGAGCTACCAAGCAACTCAAGAGCATCAACAACACTACTACCAGCTGGACCTCTTGCACCGCCAAGACAATGGCTGACCCGCCCATCGTCCCTTCCAACCAGTCTGCTTCTAATTCCACCTCCCAGATCATTTCTTTCGACAACTCTAATTCTTCCCCAGACGTCGCCTCTCACCAATTTTACAGCTTGGATTCTAGTACTGTTGTCAAACCTAAAACCGAGACTATTTTCTCTTCTGACAACTTGGATTTCAGTGCTCCTTTCTCCATTTCTCAACCCACCTATGATCACAAACCTGATTCTATTTTGCCCCCACGCGAAAAGGAAACTGCCAACATTACCAGAAATCCCATCCAAGCCCAAGATCACGTCATGGCCGAAAGAAAACGAAGGGAGAAGCTCAGCCAGCGGTTTATTGCTCTTTCCGCCATGCTCCCTGGTCTCAAAAAGGTACTTTGATTAACTGTCATCATGTTAATTACTCACTGTATCTTTCGATCTTGTCCTATGTCTCTAGAATCTAAACAACATTTTCTTACATTCACATGAATACATTTGTGCAGATGGATAAGGCTTCAGTCCTAGGAGATGCTATCATCTATGTGAAACAACTGGAGGAGCGCGTGAAGACTCTGGAGGAACAGTTAGCCAAGAAATCAGAGCAAATCGCAGTGTTTGTGAACAGGTCTGTTGTCTACACCGATGACGATGGCTCCTCGTCAGATGAAAATTCCAACGGCAGCTCCGGTCAGACACTGCCCGAAATCGAAGCAAGAGTTTCTGGGAAGGAGGTACTCATCAGAATCCACTGCGACAAACAAAATGGATATTCCGCCACCATACTCTCCCAGTTACAAAATCTCCAACTCACTGTCCAGAGTAGCAGCTTCTTGTCCTTCGGGAAAACCACTCTTGATATTACCATTGTTGCACAGGTAAATTTAATTTCAAGTTACTAAGTTCAAGATTTCTGCATTCCATCGACACTTGTGATATTTAATTTACCAGTTGCGTTCATTTGTTGCAGATGAACAAGGAAGAGTGCCTGACAGCAAAAGATATAGTGAGAAGCCTAAGGCAGGGTCTGAGGCACTCAATTTGATGATCATCGATCGATCAGTTGAAGACGTGTTCGTGCTTCGTCGTTGAGTAGTAGTGGACGTACAATGATAATAATTTTTACCGCGGCGCTTTCTTCTCTCCTTGTTTTTCGTCCCTCAACTGGATTATGGAGGAATTAGAGGCCTGCGCGTGATGACTATCAGTTAACGTACGTGGGTTTTTCTTGGTGCCAAGTTTGAAGGTTGACGCCACGGAGGGTTTTCCCTTGTTTTTGCGTAGCTCATCACTGATTCGCTACGTTAATTTCTACTCAAAATGGCTTGTCGCTTCGATTTGTTTAGTGGGGTTTTTAGGGCTGGGTTTTTGAGAGGATGTGAATGCTCAATTACTCCTCTTTCCTTTCACCTCTCTTCTCTTTCCCGTTGTGTAAAGGGTCTTGTTTGATAAACCTGCAATAGCAAGCACTTCATTTTATTTCTATATTTCCAAAGTCGTTCTGTGTATCACATCAACCCAGTATTCCTTAAATCGATTTGTATACTTGTGTTGTTATCAGTGACATTTTGTTGTTTTGCCAAGGAAAGTATGAACTGCGTATAGGTCGTCGTGAGTCTTGGCAGTTATAGTGCACCAACCTAATTATCTTCTATTCAATTATGTTTAAAGATATCCAGGATCAGCGACGACTTCCAGATACAAGCGTGAACTGGTTTAAGAAATTAAATGGTTTATTTGAATATGGCCATTAATTCGCCTGGATATGAATGAGAGTATGACAAGTGGCGTCTGAGTTAGCATCAAGCCAGCGTAAGTCAACGGAAGAAGTTGAAAACATCGCTGGATGTAATAGCAGTACAAGGCATGGGCCCATGTGCGGCTTATTTAATTTAATTTGTTGCTACTTCAATTTAATATTTTTGGAAACCACTTTGTCCCCACCACAGATTACGATCTGTTCGCCGAGCTTAGCTCGTGATCCATTTTAATTATGAAACAGGAGCCGTACTTCAAGACCAAACTTTTCTTGATATTAATTTACTAAATATTGAATACGGTATCTTTCATGGTGCTTAATTAATAATGAAGCAATTTAATTAAGATCCACGTGGATATTGTTAATTTACTATGTATCCAGCCATCGTTACTATACAAGTAAATTATTGGAGTCTGATGACACGTCCAGAAATACACGAAACTTTTGTGGGAGGCACTGGAATGCAAAAATGCATGACGTGGCTCAAACCTTTTGAAACTTAAAAGCAAAATTAATAAAATAATGCTTCTTCTTCTTTTTTTTTTTAACACACTAGGTGGTAAAGTGACCAGTAATTAATTAAAGTCGGTTCAATCTTTGACTCATCATAATTCATAAGATTCCGAGTTCAAATTTCATTACTGATTTAAGAGTTTTGTTAGCGAGTGATTTTTAAATATTTTTTTGGACTAACACATCCTAATCTTGGTGAGCTATGTTAATTGGCATAAGTTATTTTTATTTTGTTTTTCTTTCCCCACACTTGATCATGACAGCAATGATGATTGTTAAGAAAATAGATAGAGAAATACTATGAGATATAAAAAACATAATTATCCATAAGTTCAATAACAAGTGAAGATCATGCACTAATAAATTATAATGTAATAAATGATAATATGCTTATATTCTTCATTTGCCAATGAAACTTTTTTGTAACTAAGTTCCTCCCTTAAGAAGTCCTACTCCCTAAAAAATAAAGGCACGTGATTAAAGTTTATGGTAAGCCAAGCTACCCTTGGCCATGTCATTGGACAGATAATAAATGGAAAATATGTTTTACTATATCCATTTATTTTTAACACACAACCAGGATTTGAATTATTGGCCCCTACAGTTACCTTAGCCATGTCATGGTCGGTGAATGATTTTTAATGATGTTTCAAACGAAACCAAAACAACTTTTATGGTATTTCTACGTTCTCTTCTCTTTTTTAATTCCCACCCGAGTACTTGCACGTACATGAGTACCCCAGCTTTGAAGATGATAGAGAGTTTACCACAAATATTGACCCTTCAACAATTACTCTGCCATGTAAAACGGTGTGAATGCTCAAGTATTCGGATTTTCTCTGAAGGTTGGCTAAGTTACTAAAATTCATGAAATTACACAAAGTAATTGTACAATGGCCGTGTTTTCCTTTATAATTTATATGTGTATATATAACACAGAATTTATATACATAATACCAGGTATTAGTGCGTGGTGTAAAAATAGTTCATGTATTACAGAGTATGAAACTTCAAAAATGTGTGAGCGCGCCTCTTTATTTATATACTCACTCGGCTCCTTATTATAAATATTTATTGATATAATTCTATATAAATTAAAAAACTCAATTACAATTTTTTAACACTAGAGAACAATGAGTTGGAAATTTTAGTTAATTAAGAGTTTGTTCACTTAGTTGAGGAATATTAAAGTAAAGATTATCTCGAAAAAATTTGGGCAATTTACAAAATCCCATATGAGATATTCTGCAAAGCTTGAGCCGAGGGGCTATATCCAATTTACAAAATCCATATGACAAGGACCCTGAAAAGGTGTTATGATAAATATTGGTGGTGATATCTGTCAAACAAGCCAAGCGAGAGGTATTGATATACGATCTTTAGATAAGAGTGGTATAAGTAACTTTTAGGTGAAATCATTTTTGAAAAATGAATTTTAAGTATAAGTTAAATGATATGATGTGATTTATGTTAGAATAAGCGATGATAAAAGTAATTTTTTGTGGAAAGGAAAATTTATTTGAACAAATATTTGAAAGTAAACTTTGGTAAAAATAACTTAAAAGGACATAAATTTTATTAAATAAACATAGTCGTGTGTATATATTATTTTACATATTGTGATAGTTTTAGGAAAAAATAAAGTGATAAAAATAGGTTAAAGTATACATTTGGTTATTTACATTTACATCAAATTTTAGTTCAACCTCTTAACTTTAAAAAGAAAACTTTAATCATTTTCTCTTGACACCATTAATTTAATTTAAAGAAAATTGATGACTCATCAAATGTAAACAGTGATTTTGCATTTAAATACCAATAAAATATACTTAAATTTTAAGTACTCAATATAATTATTTTTATATTTTAAAATTTAATCATGTTTTGTGATATTTACCTATAAAATCATCATTTAAATTTGATGAATTATCATTTTTTGATAATTGAATTTAACAAAACGTACGTTTCAACTTAATCTATTAAACTAAAATTTGATGTATCAAACTTAAAACACGATGTGCCTTTCACTTGACAAATGTGTATGTTACTTGGACAATTTTACAAATGCAAAGGGACAAAGATAGGGACACTCCAACAATAATTGAAGTAATCTAATGCAAGTGTCACTCAAATGATATAATCTTGATAGAATATCTAGGTGACTTCTGCTTTCCCTTTCTCATGGTCCTGCTCTAGTTTCCAAATTAAAGTTGATTTATCTCCCAACCTTGTCTTCTACCTCCAATCCAAAGTGATCAGAAATGCAAGTTTTCTACAATGCTAAATCTTTTTATACATTTCATTATCCCCTTGTTTGATTTTCATCCCTTTCTTTGTCCTTATCGTCTTTTTGCACAGAACATTAATTAATGATGCCCAACTTTTTGGTCGGGACGTGGACGTCTTTTAAAAATGCACAGTAGCTGATAAGCTTGACTTAAAATAACTCCGTTTGCATCTGTATATACGATGGAACTGTATTTCCTTTCATAAACCCTACGGACATGGGGATCCAATTTACAAGGCTGTATGAATTGAATCTCAGTGCTTTTGGGTCCAGTGAGCTCAATGCACGCAATAATCCTTCAGTTCGATCGTCACTGTTGATTAGGGGGCATCCGTGTGTGTGTGTGTGTGTGTGTGTGTGTGTGTGTGTGTGTGTGTGGGGTCAAGTTGAGGACCACGAATAATTTGACCTGATGGCTTCTGTGTATAAACAGCACCGCCTGGCCATTATATTCTCTGCAAGCCCCAAAGTCACTGTCCAAATGTCTGTTAGCAGGCTGCTTTCATCCTCCCGGTCGATAAAAAAGTTGTTTCCTAGTTCACACCAAGAAACATTAATAACAGGTTAACAAAATTGCTGGGCCCCTTTGTCTTTCTGCTCCCTGGGATTTTTTTTTTTAAATTAGAGGGATCGATACTAATACATGACAAACGAAATTGAAAAGGCGACCTAATTCCACCAACATAAAGAAGTTTTAATGCCAGTAAACTATAAGGTTATTGCTTCTTTAAAAATTAAATAACCACCTTTTGTAACATATTACAAAGGTAATTTCAGCGGTTTCAAAAAGTTTGTCTGGGCACTAACGAGGGGTTGATTCTAGAGAAAAAGGTTAATCCCTCCTAGCATGGTTAATCAATATTCATATTCTTACTGAAAGAGTTGCTATTGATATCTATGCCCAGCAAAATAAATTTGTCTTGGGTGTGTAATTCTGGGTCTAAATTAACATTTCTATAACTCTTGGGCCCAAAGGGGGGAAGTCTTCCAACTCTCGGTGGAGCTTGAAGACTTTTCTTTTCCTCCGCCTTTTTTCTGGGTCCAAATACAATATCTTATCACCTTTTCCAACACTCTTGCGTCTCTTCACGGGGGATACTATCCTGGAACCCTCTTTTCTGAAACAAGCAGAGAGTTTACGTCGCATAAGTCTCCTTTTGCCCCAAAGGAAATACTCTCCTTGCTTTTGGACAAATCAGACATTATTAGCTTCAAATCCCCGTAAGAGATAGGCATCAGTGTTACCCAGATCCAGAAGGGCACTTTGAACTAGTCCTAAATTCTAACGGTAGAATGAGAGGTAGAAGGAGTAAAATGTTTTGGCAGTATCTAAATCATTAATCCAAGGAGTTGTATAATTATTACTTCCAATTTTTATATATATTCATCTAGGTGTAGTCATGTCCAGGCTACTTGCAAATTTATAAGCGTGAGAGGTTCCAGAGAATCAGGCAAATATAGGCATGGATGTGTTGTGCCAACAAATTCATGGTGGAAAGTTGGAAATTGTTGAAGAATAAGATATGGTTGTGTCTATACAAGTTGTTTCTGATTATATATGTATAATGTTCTGTAGAATGAGATCTGGTGAAAGATATGCTGTAATCGAAAGCCAAACAGGAAGTGGACATTTTTTTTGGGAGTGGAGACAATGATATATGAACTAAAAAGATTCTTTGGCACGTCCTAAAGCTAGCATATATCCTCCCGAACAGACAAAGTTGGTCCTAAATCTGGCCAGATAATTGCAAATTAGATTGATAACAGGCTGGAAGTGAAGTTTTGGGAAGGAAACTGGGGCGACTGCTTCCGAAAAGAGTGGACGTCAACGTTTATGTATACCAACAGTACAGATATACTCTTATGATTCTTAAGACCTATTTAACTACATTAAATAATATAGTTAAATTAGTTAATATGACATATTTTTCTAAAAACACCTTAATCATCTTCTTCATATCCCCCATTTCCTCTTTTACTTATTGCTGTCAAGGGAATATTAATAAGAATAATTTGGGGAAACTTGATAAATATGAAAAGTAGGTGTTACATTCAGATCTTCAATTAGGTCTTACACTAAGCAGGGGAGGAGTGTTATATTAAAAGTGTATATATATATATATACGCGATAGAATAGAGAGAAGAGTGAGCAGGTATCGATCTGTGATTATAATTAAAAATGAAATGGGGGAATAGTATGTATATATGAGCTAAATTTCCACATGAATGGGAGGAAAGGGGGAGGAAGCAGAACATGGTATCCAGCCAAGCGCACGAACAAGGAATTAATTAATTCACCTAAAAAATTTGAAGTGCCTATATCCTACAAGCACACAAAAGCAACACTCTATATACAAAGGTTGATTAATATGACAGTGGAAATTAACTAAAGCTGCTACTTGTGCTGTGTCTAACCGCAGACTTCATCGTGTGTGTAAATGTTGATCCTCTGAGTAAAATCTAATGAATGCAATGGAACTCGATAAAAATGATATGTGCAGAGTATGAGAATGCAAACCCTAAAAATTACTTTTGCTCCATGGCTTTCGTGGACTGAAGAAGAAAAGAGAGTGGCAGTGAGGGCAGACACGGTGGCAAGAAACACGTGATTCCTACCTTTGATTTGATGGCAATAGAGCCGCCGGGTTTTGGGCTGACGTAAGAGCTTAGGTCCCTGTTTCTTTGTCCTTTTCCGTTTTGTGGCCATTTTCTGTCACCTCTTTACCGCCCACTTTTGAATACGATACGTGTGTCAGCGAAGCTTCTACCTTCTTTCCAATATTTTTTTTTGTAAAGTAGAAGAATTACATGACACGTCAGCAATATATATATAATTACCGATGTTTGGGAAATCTTCTCCCAACGAATACAAGTCAAAATAAAAAGTATCTTAAAATCAGTAAAAACATATCAAAACTTGTAAAAAAATATCTCGAAATCTGTAAATTCTTTTTGAATTCTGTAAATTCTTCTTAAAATCCATAAACTCATTTCTTCTAACATATTCCGAAACTGAGACCTGTGATTGATGAGCTGGGATCACTCACTCATCTCCTCTTATTTGAACCATGAGATCCTCCCCTCTTACATGGGAAAACTTTGTTTTGCGTTCGATCACTCCCTTACGAAGACTGCCCAATCTATATATGAAGTATGAACCATATTCTGTAATCCGAATTGGAAGAAAACAAGAAGAGAAATGAATC
>JANTPZ010011190.1:0-13305 GCA_025593235.1 Vachellia pachyceras | reverse complement strand
GAAGGAGCAGTTTATTTCACAGGAGCGTGGCAATCGTGTGGTCCACTATTACCTGAAGGATTCTGCTGGGGATTCCATACTTGCAGTTGTGGGCACTGAGAGGAGCCTGAGACATATGTTTTATGTTGTTGCTGATGAGTTTCTTGAAGTTTGTGGGAAGGAGGGTGCCACCCATGCTGGTTTCAAATGGAGGTCCAGAAGAGAGGTGGTCGATTGGTTGACATCAATGCTATCAAAGCAGCATCAGCTGGGAGACAAGAGTGGTAAGTTAACTCTTCCTTTTATATTTTTAGTTTTATTTTTATTATCTTACCTCTATTGCAAAACGTAAAGATGTTCTGGTTGTCTGAGTTACAAACATACCATCAAGTGGTGTGGATTGACAAACAATGACACGTAATGCTGATATCTCGTGTATGATGCTGCATTCAAGATTCACAGTCATAAAATTTTAAGCAGGAATATGTATTCTATAATATCCCTATGTCCGTGTGTAAACACATCTTTCTTTGCCAAAGTTTCATATTTTTTTCAATTTCTCACATGTAAGTCTTGACTTGCAGATTATTGTTTTGCCTATTTATAAAATGTTTACATGTTTTTGTAGCTTAGGGAATTAAACAAATTCGATAAGTGATCACAACAATCCTTATTCCCTGTCTATTATTTGATTATTTTTCTGTTTTGGGACCATTAATACGGTTGACATGACAAAAAGTAACAACCCTTGTTTTGCTTAACCATTGATGCGGCAGTTGGTTGTGCAGTAAGATTTGGATTGAGGCAGATATTAGTGGTTAGTATCATGACTTTGGCAGGAGTAATGATGGTAAAGTTTTATGGTGTATTTGGTTGGTGCTAAGTGCTTTTTTTTTTTGGATACTCTCTTTCTTTCATAGAACTGTGTTCAATTAGCTAAAATAATTTTGTAATAGTAGGAATATAAATGGGATCCTAATTTGATTGCAGTGTTACCAAGTCATAACTTGACACAAGCTCATGAGACCACAAATAGCAGTCTCAAAGAATTTATTGATCTGCATACACAGATATCTGATAAGGTATATTTGTTTCTCTTCTTTTTCCGTATCCCACTTCTTTATTTTCCATTTGCAGTTAATGCTTTTGATTTTTTTTTTTCCTTATGTTTATTCTTTCTTTCCTAGGGCCTTCGAATGAGCAGCTTCAAAGGACACAATTCTGACATTGTTTGGTCAGGCATTGCCTGGACATGTGGCAAACAGCTTAAACATTATCCTGCTTTTTACAGGAATGGGATCAAAATAGCAGTAAGCATGCCTTAAACTTAAAATCAAGGACTACTGTAAGAATTTCTTCAAAATCAGGAATTATAGCAATCTTATGTATAAGAATTTCTGGGGTATTTAAATTAAAATTTGTGAAATTTTTGGCTATACGCTTTGAGCCCTGGTTTGTGGTGTAGGTTGTTTGATTATTGCCGGTGGTAATGTAAACTAACTTTCCACTGTTTCCTTCTCTGCTTAAAACAATTACATGTGGGCAGTTTTTGTTACATTCCTTTTGTCTTTCTGATATCCAGATTCAATCTTTCGTTTTTGTCATGGCAACGGGAGAGAATCATTATATTGCATATTTGGAGGACATGTATGAAGACAGGAGGGGTCAGAAAAAGGTTAAAGTGAGGTGGTTTCACCATAATCAGGAAGTGAAGGGTGTAATTCCCGTGAGAAACCCTCACCCTCAAGAAGTTTTTATCACATCTTATTCTCAAGTAATCAGTGCTGAGTGTGTTGATGGCCCTGCCACAGTCTTAAATCGGGAACATTATGAAAAACTCTTACCTGTCTTTTCTCCTGCCTCATCAAATAGAATCCATTTGTGCTTTAGGCAATTCAGGAACAACAAAGTGAAGCCCTTTGACTTGAGTAAATTGCGTGGCTACCATGATCAACCAATTCTCTCTTGCCTGAACCTTGATTCCTTCCGAAATGCTAAAGGTAATAACCTTGCAGAAGAAGATGAAGAGTTGAGCCTAGGTGATGATGCAAGGCCTGAAGGTAAGAGGAGCAAAAGAGGTAGAGGGTCTTCTCAGCATTTGATAGATTTCCAGGGAGTTAGGAAATTAAGTAGAAGTCAACAAATGATGGTGGACAAAACCATGGAGAATGTAGATTATGCTAGGCAAGATAGGAGATTGCTTTCCCGGAAACAGGTTGATTATCAGCCCTGGTGTAGCTCCAAATACAAGGTTGATGACAAGATAGAGCTACTCTGTCAAGACAGTGGCATCAGAGGCTGCTGGTTCAGGTGTGCAGTTGTGCAAGTATCCCGGAAACAGATAAAAGTCCAATACAATGATGTGCAGGATGAAGATGGAGGCGGCAATCTTGAGGTATGGTCAAGCTCCTGTATTATCAGGCTTCTTAGTTGAGTGATTCTTTGACGTGTTTTGCAAGCTTGACCAACTAGAGTCTGATTCAACTGTCTGTAGCATGAGCTGTATATGTACCCTCAATGCAAGCCATTTACCAATGTCAATTTTGAATTTAAACACTTGATCTTCTCCATTGTGTAGGAATGGATCCCTGCTTTCAAACTTGCCATGCCTGATAAACTTGGGATGAGACATTCTGGCCGGCCCACCATCAGGCCTGCCCCAACTTACGAGGGGCAACAAGAATTGGCTGTGGAGATCGGAGCTGCAGTAGATGCATGGTGGAGTGATGGTTGGTGGGAGGGAGTTGTAAGTGAAATTGATAACGGTGATGATGATAATGTGCAAGTTTACTTCCCTGGTAACTATTTTACCTTCACTTTCTATATTTCTTCCTAAAACTATTTCATCATCGTCCATATTGCAACATAACCATTTTTGGCGTTGTCAGGTGAAGGTCTGTTAAGGAAAGTGTGCAAGAAGGATCTAAGAGTATCAAGAGATTGGCTGGGGGACCGGTGGGTTGACATTGAGACAAAGCCTAATGTAGCCTCTACTATTTTTGCAGTTAATAGTTCTAATACAAAGATTTCAGTGTCCCCATCTACCACTAAAGATGTTGACTCTTCTGGGGTTGTTATTTCACGTCAAGATGTTCCTATTAGTGAGAAGTCTAATGCACTGAATGATGTTGCTGAAGACATCAACCAAGCTATCGATAAGGCCCCTTCACAAGAAGAAACAAGTATTGAAGTTGTTGAGACCGAGCAACATGGAAGTTGCGATAATGAAGATAACCATGACGATTACAAAGACAACAAGGAAGAGAATGACGAGGATGACAACGAAAGAGTTGATAATGAAGTGAGGGATATGGAGGTGTATGGGACTTGTGGGGAGGACTCCAAAACCGTGGAGCCTATGGAAGTGGCTGTTTAAACATAATTTCTGGAGAGTTCATGCAGAAATTTGTGATGGGGCTGATATTGGAGCTTTGCCATCAATTCATCTTTAGATGTAATTCTAGGCTGTTAGAATGTAAATAGTAACACCGTTATATGGGGAATCTAATTCCTTTTCTTACTTCTTTAGTTGCCTACATAGATGTTGTACAGTGTCGAGACTTGCCCCTTTTATTTTCTTTCCATTTGTATCTGAAATTAGATTTTTTTTTTCCACCTTCGTAGAGACAAATATTGGAGAACAAATCTCACTTGTCAGCCGAGTTATACCCATCTGTGATCAGCATAAATATGTTACATGGATATAAGCTTCTTGCTGTTTTTATCTGTTCAATCAAGCTATATAATATTATTATGCCAGTTACTTGGTCTCTGGAGTACTTTGAATAAGTTAACAAGTGTACAGGGGTGATTAAGTTCAAACTCGTGAAGTTTTCGACTCATGCAACTTAACTGAGTGCGGAACAAATTTATACAATATATGTATACGCACATACCCGCACGCGAGGGCACCTATATATAGTCAAATGATTCATGAAAGTTTGAATAGATACAGTATGAACATCTGGAATCTGGCACTATTAGCCATGTTACCCTAAGATACAAAAAAGGCAAAACTCTGCCTTACGTATTATCTACTGCATAAATGAAGAATAAAAAATGAAGGAGATAGAAAGGATCACATGTGATGTGATGAGCTTGAGTATGGCTATAGCTTAAGCCACTGGTCCCCATTTATGAAACCCTTGTCCAGAAAAGGCCTTGCTTCCTCATAGCTCAAAATTTTGACCATTTCACCCTTCCTCTTTCATCTGCTCCAATTCCGTCACACTGGTACTCCCCAAACACAGCAGTCCTGCAAAATCCCCCATATATTATACAACTCATAATCTACACCATGGAAGCTGAGCATAGGTACAAGTATACGCATATTAGGGAAATGTAGATGTGTATTTAACAAAACAATAGATAAATTTGTTCTTGTTTGGTTTAACTTGAAATAAGCATTTTTTATGTTGTACATGACAACTCCTCTCACATATCTACCTTTTACAACGCAATTCAAACCAGAATGAAGCATGATAGTATAAATTTGGTCAGATGCGGTTGGTGTTATACATACTTCTGTCTGGATGTGTGGTTCCAGTCAGTCCAGCCTTGAGGAATAATTATATCCTCTATATAGCAGAGAGAGTAGATGATTCTAGAATAGTCACCCCAGGCTCTGCCAAGGTACACACATCCAGTACCTGTGATTGAGCAGTTCACAAATGAGAATCCTGTGTCTTCATTCTCTGCATTCCTGTGATGTGCTGCTATTGCTCCATATGTCTCTGCTATTGAATGAACATCACAGTTCTGCATGCTCAAAAAACACAGCCAAACATGTAAACAGTGAATAGTTTTCTATATTGAGAGCACATGAACTACTCAACCAAGTAAGAAGTCAGTTTCATTTAAACGTAACATAATCTTGGACAGATTACTGGCTGGAAGTAATTAAGAGGGTGAAACCTGATAGAGTGATTTTGCATTGCCGAATATGAAATCAATTTTGCCTTGGATGTGACACTGGTAGAAATAATGAGTGCCTGTGTTGTCCAACAGGGTGTCTTGTTCTCCTATGATCCTCACCCTATAAAACATGGCTCTTTCACTGTCCACCCTCAGTGCCACTCCTTGCATTCCATCTTCTCCATTCACTGCCACTACCGAGTTCTGCAACCAAGCAACCACCATTTAGTACCTGATATAGCTAGTTAACTAATTTGGACAGATCAAGGAAATGAACTAAATTAGTTAATTGGAACAGACTTAACATAATCTCCCTCATAACATTTAATTTTACGTAAATTTATAAGTTGTAATAGTTTTTAAAAAATGATAAACATATGAGATAAAATGGTTTGATGTTATATATTTTAAACCAAATCCAACCCCCCCTAGCTCTCATACTATGGATACAATTTAGAGATTGTTTTATATGTTAAGCAATGAAAAATGATGACTTTGAGTGATACATACCTCAAAAGTGAGGCTGGTTGCACAGAAATAATCAGATTCCACAGTGACAGTTGCAGAAGCATAAGTCCCAAGTTCTTGTCCATCAAAACCTCTGTCCGATGATTTACTGTTCCACGTAATTACTGCACTACCTGTTCCATTTCTTCCTCCTATCATTGATACATAACTCTTCGTTCTTGGCACATGCACTTTCTCTCTGCAACAATGGAACATCAGGTTTTCAATGATACATGACAGGAAACAACACAAGAATATATATACACACACATATACAAGGACCTGTAGATTCCTGGGTTTATGTATATTTTGATTCTTTCTGTGTTGTTATCAGGAATCATATTCACAGCTCCTTGTACAGTCAAAGAATGTCCCCTGCCATGCTGGTCAACGACAATAACTCGAGCATCGTCGTCAATGGTGTCCCAAGTCAACCTCTGTTCATCCACCCACAAATCCTTCCAGCTAATGTAATTATTACTGACGTGGGATGAGAGAACTTCTGCTAAATTCAACTGAGCACAAACCCAGAAAACCAAAACTGAAGCTTTAGATAAACCCATGATCTGAAACTCAGTGGAAAAGGAGGAACAAAAAGCTGAGAAATCAAAACTCTATTGGAGAAGAAGAACACACAGTAAAATAATTAGAGATGAAGTAACGGTTCTTGTAATGGCTGAAACGTGGAGGAGCTTAGTGAAATAAATGAGAGAGCGTGTGCTTTATGAGTCATGAATGTTATATTAAAATTACTGTACACTAATAAGTCCCTTTTTTCCTCTTTTTTCTCTTTAGTTTAGTCGAAGAACGTGAAGAGAGAGAAGTTCTTGCATATAGCCATATATCATGCTTCTCTCTCTCTCTCTATATATATATATATATATATCTCTCACACACACACATACACGCACACTCGATGTTGGACGCATTGAAGTGTGGAGAAGGCAGAGCAGTTATAATTCAATTTAATTTTAATTTTACATTTAATTGAATTATGTAACTGTCCCTAATGATGAATATTTAGCACAAAATAAGGAATTGAAATCGGGTTATACAGTGGGTCATGTCCTTTGGACAGTTTGATTTTTTATATTCCCTCCAATTTCTTGACTGCATAACTGTGACAAAGCAGCGATTTCTTGCCATATTTCACCAACATATATTAAATATTAATTAATATTTGGCTAAATAAGTAGAAATTCACATATTAAGAAGTATGGAATATATGAATATTATCATGTATGTGTGTGAAACATAATGAAGAGAGTGTACACACACACTTAAAATTAATGGGCTGAAAGTAAAAGGCAAGACAGTGATATTATCATAATAAGGAATTAATTAATGCATAGATGCATAAAAATGGAGACTTTTATTTGTTAATTTGAGGTTTGATATATATTGAAATATAAAATTATGAATAATCACTTTCTTTATATATATATATATATATATATATATAATTGCTTCGCTTCCATATATAATTTCAGAGACTCCTTTGATGAAGCCGATGGCCATATATTCCTTCAAGTGATGCATACATATGATCTGAGGGAACTTTTCAGCTATTCCTACCTACAATTATTTTTTATCAATGCCTAAGAGTCAATCAATAATGGCTTCGTTTGGAAACCCGTTGAGAAAACGGACACAGATTTCTAGATACTTTATGTGAGAGGAATTTTGTCTCGGCTTGCGTGAGAATGGGTTTTGGGGGTCAAAACGGGGTTCCTAACGGAAACCCAAACGAAGCCAATATAGCAACTTTTATTTTAAAAGTATTTATTTTTCCCTCAAATTATGTATATTATATATATATACTTTAAATGATTACGTATATGAGTACTTTTTCAATTAAAAAATCAAGTGTTTAACATACAATTAGACCCCTATCACCATAGCCTTTGTTTCAATGAAAAGGGTCTGAGTCACTCAAACACAAGTTCTTGAGTGCGAATGCAAAAATCTTTTGACAACGTTTAATCACATATCCATATAAATTAACATTTTCTATTAAATGAACTAATAATATTAAAGAATTAAAGGACTAAAAATGTGATTTTTATATTTAAAGAATTAAATTAAAATTTAATATAAACTTATATGATCAAACATATACTTTATCATATATATATATATATATATATAAATATATAATAATAATTTGGTGTGATTAGTGATGGCCCTTCCCTGATGGCAAGGGATTCTATTGCCAAAGCTTCATTACATGAAGTCAATTTTTGAGTTGCTATTTTCTGGAGCAAAATTTTTTTTTTGTCATCAAATGTTACATGTTTAGTTTCTTTTCCTCCCTGATTCCCTTTTTATAATTTGAAAAATACATTTACGGTGGATTTGTAAATGAATCAAAATAAATGGGTTTTCAATTTAAAAAATAAGCTGAAACATTAATAAAAATATGTTGGTAAATAATAAAAAAAAACAATGTAATTAAAAAATTAAATGTTATTTTTTTTTCAAGCATATGCATAATATATTATTATCATTGAAGAAGCGATTGTGTTTTTAAAACACTGCCAAACACAATTCAATATTATTTTAACCCTTAAAAGCTTATATATTACTTGTGTCAAATCTTTTTTTTTTTGGTTCTGTTTGTGTTGACATACTGAAATCGGACTACTTAAGGCCCAACTAGATGGGCCTGTTTTTGAGTTGAATAGGCCTTTTCTTGCTTTTCCACCTGCAAAAACTAATGCCCCCACACACACAAACATGTATGTAGGGTTCAATACTGGGGAAGGTCACTTTGTTGTGGTTCCAGTCACGGTGCTTGGGAAGACATCCTAATTTATGGGTGCTTAGGTAAACGCCTGAGGGTAATTGACGGCTCCCCTGCCCAACATTGGTATGACCTAAGAGGAAGGGAGATTTCGCCCTGCCCTTGGCTTGTGGGTGAGCCCAACCCCCTGCCTAAAATTTTTGTATAAAAAAAAATGTATGTAGTGTATCAAAAAAAATGCACACGCAAAAGTAGAATCATGGAAATCAACACAGTTTGGTGCACATACTTAGTCGGTGTTTGGTAAAGCGATTGAACACCTCAAAAACACGTTCAGCAGTGTTTTTTCGTAAAATGAGATAATGTCTTTCACACATTTACCTCGTAAATGGTAAAAGCACTTCTCCACCGCTTTTCGAAATGGATCCATAATGTATTGAATAGGATTATTTCTAATAGGATGATGCATATGCTTTAGCAAAATAAAAAATAGAATCACCTATAACAAGTTGTTGGTTTAAACAGTATATACATTGTCTTTAATGTTTTGCTTGGATGGTAATAAGAGTTGAGAGGAAAGAAAATGTGGAGAAGAGAGAAAACTGGAGAGAAAATATTATCACGCATCATGTTTGGATGGACAAGAGGAAACATAAAGGAAAGAAAATGGGCAAATAGTTGAATGACCGTAATATCCTTAGATGAAAATCCTTTAATAAATAATTGAATAACTAAAATATTATTAAAATATATAAGTATAGTTTCATATTAAATATGGTAATAAAAAATTACGTTAACATTAATATCATTAAATAATTTAAAATAAAAATATTTATTGAAAATATATTTTCATCTATATAAAAATATAACATATATTTTTAATGTTGTGACGTTTTAGGAAGTAATTAAAAAATAAATTAGATATTGAAATATCTCTTAAAGTTTATCCTTTTAAAAAAGAAAATATAGATACAATTTTTTAAAAAAATTATATGTCAAATTTAATGGTTTAAAATGAAAATGTAATAAATAGCATGTGAGTAGATAAAATAAAAGAATTGAAAAGAAAATGAAATGAAACTTACACCCTGTTTTCTCTTCAACTTTTCCTCGTGCGAGCCTTTTATCTCCCATCTAAGCAGGGAATAAAACAAGTTTAGATTTCAAGAAGCGCACCTATTAAAATAGGTTAAAACCCTTGCCACTCTAAACTTCAAAAGATATTAGTTTCAAATTTAAAGTGATTTAGGGATACCGTCGTTCCTCATTATTCCTTATTTTGTTCTCAATCATCATCTTAACTCATTTTTCGCATTTACTTTGCTGATATGCTTTGCTAAAGAGTACATGCTTTTAATAAGTTGGAGGCTAATTAACCATATTTGAATCTATTGGCAGTTGTTAAATGCTCACCCTTTCTTATTTTAAAATCGTTTACTTTGATATTCTGATATTTGGTATTATAATTAATCATTTACGACTAAATAAATGTATTATTGTCTTGAATCTTCTTCTATTTATATGTTATTCTTAACGCAAGACAAGTGGCTCAAGATTTAATTTTGGTTTTTGCTTTTACTCCCACCTAAGATTGAAAATACATCATGCGCGTGTTTGAGAATTCGTTGAAAAAGTGATTTTATAAATTGCAAAATAAGTATGTAAGAGAAATTTTGTATCGACTTACGTGCAACGTGGTTTGAATTTGCAAATCAAACAAGCACTTTAATATCATTCAAAACCATTTTTTTCCCCTAAAATCTGAATTAAGTGAGGTGTACGTACAAGTTTTGTCCAGTTTGAGATGTGTATTTTTCAATATCAAAAATCATTCAAAATTATCGTTACGTACTCCTGAAAAAAATAACAATTTTCACGACACTTGAGAGAAACTTAAAATGTGATATAAAAAATTTTCCAACCACTCTTTAATTTTATTTAGTTAATATATCATGTTTAAGGAATCATCAACCTTGTAAAATAAGTTTTAATCATGTGGGGTGGTACAATTCTACTAATTTTGAAATTAAGGTGATTGAATATATTTTAAATAGAGATATATTATATATATAATAAAACCGATCGATAGATCATGTTTATTTTAGGCGTTATTATATAGTGTCATGCATTTTGAAAAAGAAAGTTTTGGCTCTTGTAAACAAATGTAGCTTGTGTTCACATTCTCCATGATTTTAAAATTCTCATATATATTCTCTAATTTATTCTATCTCTCATTTAATACAGCAACATGACCCAATATATTATTAAATCGCATTACCAATAATTGCAGTATTATATATGATATTTGTTGGCAAAAAAGTATTATATATGATATTTAACATAAATAAAATGAATATGCGTGCAAGTGATATGCTTGTATTTTTTTTTAAAAAAAAAGAGAAAGCAAAAAAACCAATAATAATCCAGACTCTTCTTGTTTCTCTCCCTCCCTCTCTTGTACTGTTCTCTTTTCTTTCTCTTGACCTTGACTTTGCATCTCATTTAATAAAGCAACATAATCAAATATTATTAAGTGACATTGCCAATAATTATAGTATGTAATGATATTTAACATAAATAAAATGAAAATGCGTGCAAGTAGCAGTCGATGGTTGGGCATACTTAATTGAAAAAGTAGTTCCTCACAGCATCATAACAAGTCAAAATTCTAAGGTTTATTAAGATTTGAAACTTGTGAGAGATGTTTACATTTTAGTATCTAATAATGTCTCAAATAAAATTGTAGAATAAATATATTTAGAAAAAAAATGCTTGCAAGTGATCTACAATGTGTATGTTTGGGAATCCGTTGGAAAAAAGAAGTTTACGGATTTCGAGATAATTTTATAAATATTGAGATGTTTTTTACAGATTTCAAGATGATTTGTTTTGATTTGCGTACACCGTTGGGAAAAAGTTTTCCCACATACACGTTGTTGAACGTGAAGCTTTATCATTTGAGGTTGTTACTTTCTTTTCTCATCCTCCTTCTGTCTCCATCCATGCCCATGAATCAGATAACTTATGATAATTGCATCACTTCTTATAAAATTTTCTATTATTACGTATTGAAGTTGATATATTAACGATATTTAAATTTAATATCCTCAAATAATAATATATCCATCTTGCATGTGAAAACTGATTGTTTCCTCCAAGGGATTTCTTGGTGGCCGATGAAGAAATAGATAGACAGATAGATAAGATGCCTTCTATTATAGTCAATACATGGGCAAATACCTCCTTGGGCAATATTTGAGACACTTTTCACAAGTAAAAAAAGAAAATGCCATACCTTTGAATAATTGGAATTTAATACCTAGAGATTAAAAATACTCAATAGACAAAAATATTATTTAGGAGAAAGAAACAATTAATGTATGACACAATGTGCTCGTTTGTGAATGTGGTAGAAAAGTACTTTTACGCAAGTCGAAATAAATATGTGAATGATATTATCTCATTTTACGGAAAAACACTATTAAACGTGTGTTTAACTTTTGAAAACTTTATTCTAAATAAGCCCAATGCGGTTTGGCACATGGAACCATTGGAAATGTAATGGTTAAGAATGAAATACTGCCTTCACTACCTGGAATATGACCAAGTTGACTAATTTAAAAAGATTAATGAAATTAAATAATTTATTTAATTGTAACATATATTAAACAATTTTTTACAGACAAATTACATGTTAGTTTATAAGTTAAAAAATTAATATAAAAAATAATAAATATAAATATTTTAAAATAATTTATTTAACTTTTCTAATTTACTTAAATTAATCAACCGACTAAGAATAGAAGGTATGTAATGGTTAATAAGTTGGTGAGTATGTCTAGCACCTATGGCAAAAAAGAAAAAAGGGTATGCCTAGTGTGACGTTAGATAAATGTATTTTTATGCGAATGTAAATTAATATATATGCATATAGTTTATTGAAGTGGCAAGTGCTATAATTGAGAGATTTTTTATATTTAGAACCATGAGTTTTTTTTTTAAAAAATATTGTGCCGTTTACATATGTGATGAAAACGACTTTTCCAATCTTATGTTATTCGAGATAAACATGTAAAATCTCAATTTATTCGTGAATTATCCTTTTAAAAATAATTTTATTTAATTTAAAATAAATATGTAAAAGAAGTTTTTTTTTAACAAAACGTGGTTCCACTGCCGTAAAAATAAAAGTGAAGTGTCAAAAGGTCGATATAAAAGTGCCACTTTGCCGTGAATCCCTTGTATAACGCAACCATATCTCCAATACTCGGTCTCGCATCTTTCTTGTACACACAAAAAGTTTCAATCTTTGCACGCAATCCTTCCCTTTTTTGGTATTCTTTCCTGCTTCTTCTTCATCTGGTATAGCAGACTAGAATCTGCAATTTCATGGCCGCTTGTTTCGATGCTTCAATCACAGGCATCACCAAAGCCAGCCCACCATCCCAGAAAAGGCCAAGCGGCTTCGAAATCGACGATAAGTCCAGCAACTCCCTAACATTATGCCAACCCTCTTGCTTCGATCGTGTTTCCGCCGTGCCGGTTTGCAAAACCCAAGCCAGAACCCACATGACCCACAAGGGTCTGGAGAAAGTCGACCAGAACGAACGCGAAGAAGAAGATGAAGAAGAACAAGAACAAGAAGACGATGATGCGTGGCTGAAGCTGTGTCACGAAGCGAGATTAGATGTAATTGAGGAACCCATATTGTGCACTTACTATTACAGCTCGATTCTCTCCCACGAATCACTGGAAAGCGCATTGGCCAATCACCTCGCTCTCAAATTGAGCACTACGAGTCTCCCTAGTGGAAACCTAAACGAAATCTTCCTGGGAGTCTTCAAAGAACATGAAGAAATCATGGCTTCAGTGAAAGATGATCTCAGAGCAGTAATGGAAAGGGACCCAGCTTGCATAAGCTATGTTCATTGCTTCTTGAACTACAAAGGCTTCCAGGCTTGTCAAGCACACAGAGTAGCTCACCAACTATGGCTACAAGGTAGAAAGGTCTTAGCCATTCTTATTCAAAACAGGGTTTCCGAGATTTTTGCAGCAGATATACACCCAGGAGCCAGAATGGGAAGTGGGATTTTGCTGGATCACGCTACTGGTTTTGTGGTTGGAGAAACTGCAGTGATTGGTAATAATGTGTCAATTTTGCA
>JANTPZ010011182.1:0-11267 GCA_025593235.1 Vachellia pachyceras | reverse complement strand
AATGGCAGAGATAAGTTGCCAAGCTACCATGAAGATGATGTTCCAAATTGGAATTAGGAACAAATTCATAAACGAGCATTCTTTTTCTACGAGAAACGCAAAATCCGATGAGCATCACGAGATGTCGGTGATGAACACGAGCGATGGCTTCGCTCTCAGATTTGAAGGCCTCAAGTCCCAACGGCCCTTCTTCTTTGAGGGTTTTAACTGCAATAGTCTTCCCATTGGGAAAAGCACCTTTGTGCACATAACCAAGTCCTCCTTCTCCAATCAAATTCTCCCTTGCAAATCCATTTGTCGCCAATTCCAACTCATCGTAAGTGAATGTTCCCTTGCTCACCTCTTTCAATCGTTGCTCCGCACCTGATTGACTTTGCCTCTCATATGCCTTTGCATTGTTAATATTGTCATTCTGACCACCTGTGCCTATACATACATACATCCATCTTCTGTAACATTCTCGCTTCCAAATTAGATCTATTTATGTCATGCTTGTTAACTTTTAAAGAGATGTGAAAAAAAAAACTCCAGAAGATGAATTGTGTTGAGACCTTTTGCAAGAGGAGGAGGATGATCTTCGTAATCACGGGCCTTCTTTCTTTTCTTCTTTGAAATGTAAATTACATAACAAATGGCAAAAATAACAACTGCTCCTATGCCAATCGCTGGTCCAACTACTTTTGACATTATTATGTTTTGTAATGGTTTCCGGCCGAAAGGTTATGACCATAAAGGCCTCAATGCCAGAAACTTCATGATCGGATCTCTTAAGGATTAAGAGATCCTTGAAATACGTCAATACCAAATCAATAATATGCTTTTTTGTTGATTTACATCGTGGGATAGTTCAATCTGTTTGATCGAGGTGGATAGAGATGTTCTAAAATAAGTTAGTTATAAAATTGAGTTGGCGTTGCGTCATCTTCGTTCGCTTAGCTTGATTTAATTTTAGATTTTTTACCATTTTCTTGACTCATTCTTTTTTTAGACAGTTTCTTGACTCATTCTCAATGCCCTGCCATTAATTTTTACAAGATATAACTTGTAGAAACTTTAATTTCTCAAAAATGACTTAATTGCTTATTTAAATAGTATTAATATCGAGGCTTTCACCTTGGTAGATTTTGATTATAATATCAATATTAAGGGAACACCATTTACTTCTGGTTGGCGGATCAAAAAGTCCACTCTAAAATGAAAAGAAAGAAAGAAAATTTCTGAACTTAAAAGAAATCACTCGCTGTTCAGAACCATTACATTAAACAACTTAAAAGAAAATTGCTGACCAAAAAAAGACAAAAACAAAAAGAAAATAACGCCAACAACAACTTGAAGAGAACCTGTAAAACAAACAGAAAAGGCAAAAGGAAAAGGACTGTCTTGACTCTTGACGGTTTTATTTACAGATTATTTTAGAGAACCTTCAGGAACTTGTCCCTAGGCTGCCAGAACTAGGAGGTCATGAAAACCAGAATCCATTAAAGCGAGTTTGCTTTATTCTTATCGGAGTTAAGTAGAGGCATCATATCGGCCAACATCTGGTTGTACATCTCGTAAAGGCTTATAGGTACCAGGCTGTTGACATAAGGCAGAAACCTTATACTTCCTATGTCCAAAGATTCAGCAGTATTCTCTTTGGCATCGTAGACCACCAGATTCGGGCCAATAAGAACCACGAATTTGTCTCCACTCAAACAAGGCATGGAAACATTCCTCCTCCTCCTTCGCCAACTTTCCAACAGGGAATGAAATTGCATCCTTCAGACTCATATCCATGATGCCATAGACTTCGAGGAAGCACTCGTCATTCTCAAGCTGATAAGGCATAACATAGCTTAGTTCCCCAGGACATTCGGTCAATACACCTTCTGGTCCTCGGTTAGCAGGAAGAGGGAAAATGCTATACAGCTCATAGCTCATATCGAAGGCCAGAACTTCACCATAGCGAGTCACCAAATCCCTTCATGTAAAATCCATCTCCACATAGTTTTATACTCACTAGGTCAGAGCACACTGTATCCACAACCCTCCAAGTCCTGGACCTTGATGAGAAAATCTCAAAGCGAACAACTGGTTCGCCGATTATAGGTATAGCACAAACGATTTCATAACTTGGTGTAAATTTTAATAATGATGGTTAAACATGAACTAAAGTTGATTCGGGTTCATGGTATAGATTTGGCTTAGGAATCAAATGCGATTCCTCATTAGCAGGGTCGCAGATGTAGTAATTATTGTCCCCGAATGTTCCTTGGCCACAAATCAAGCCGTTGCACGTAGCCCTTACAGTAACATGTTCAGGCAAGAAACTGACAGCGGGGCAAGCAACACCATAAGAGCTTGAATCCAGAGATATTTTGCTGAATTTTTTTATCCGATCCACCTTTTATGAACTATGGAAATTTGAATATTTCCTAATTAATATATTAATTAAGTGATCAAATGAGAAAAATGTGGATAAAAAATCAGAAAATTCAAATTATTTCTGATATTAATAATTAATTAAGTGTTTAATTAATTAGAAAATGATCAGATAAAAATAAATTGCTCACTCAGCTGTGAGTCAGATAAATATCTAAAAGGTATTTAAATATATATAATAAATAGTGAAATTTAATTTATATCATTTAAATAATTTATCATTAATTATAAAATGAATATAAACACACTTATTTATATTATTAATTCACTTAATCAAATAAGAGGTTAAGAAAATTTCTCAACTGATGGTACTACTAAACATTGAGTTCCCAAAATGTCCCTAACACACTACAAGAGGCTATCCCATTAGTCTTTCTTATCACAGTCGCTGAGTTTTCCCACTACTCCCTTCTCTCCCTCTGTATTCTTTCTTGTGCAGTGTTCTGCTGTGCCAGCCCGGATCCGAACATGAATCCTTCGGGTATCTCTTCTCCGCTATTTATATTTTCCCTACAGATATGAAGACAGGAAATGTATCCGGGCACAGATAAAAGAAGCCGCATGTCTTCCGGAAGAAGCGACTTTGTACCATTTATCCATTGGTTCCAGTCCTTGCCGACAACTTTGAACCTGCGAAGTGATTTTCCAGGAAGAAATGGAAGAACAAGGTTCTCCACAGCATCTTCAAGGGTCTAGTCTTTCCTAAGCTCAGGGTTAAAACTCTAGTGCAGCTTGCCGCAATGTCCTCTGATGTGAAGCCTGCAACAAAAATAACATTGTTGTGAAAACATCAAGACACCAACCTGATCACTATTCAACAAACCATTGAAGATTGTAATAATAGAGATTGGTAAGGGTAAAAGTTATAGCAGGTTCACTCCAGCTATGTCACTGGTTTTGTTTCAAGTTGCCATGTCAACAAATTCAAACCGTAAAGTTTTCAAAAGTAAAACCATATCCACATGTAATTGAGAACCTATGGAAGACAAGTTCCCTAATTTAAATATTAATGGTGCTAATATTAAGAAGAAAGCTACAATTAAGGATTGGGGAAGTGTTTGCCTTCAGTACTATATGATGGTTCCGTTTGGATAAACGGTGGAAAAAGTGACTTTTTGGTAGAAGTTATTTTGGAAAAGAAATTTTGAATAAAAGTTAAAAGTGTAACGTGATTTATGTTTGGATTAGCGTTTGAAAAGTGGCTTTTTTTTAAAAGGAGAAACCGTTTGGATAAACATTGGAGAAGTTATTTTTTATGATAAATTACTTAAAAGGACATGAATATCGTTAAATGCTATACATTCATATATATATATATATTATTTTAGCTATTTGTGATAATTTTAATACAAAGACAATGATAAAAAATAAATATATATTCCTAATCTTTGGAAAAATGGAAGGAACATAAAAAAAATATTCCTTTTGAAACAAATGGAAATAGACTACTTTGGTTAAAAAATGAAAAAAAAAATATTCCTTTTGAGACAAAAATGGGAATAGACCACTTTGGTTATGTATTCAGTACCCTTTCATCTAACACACAAATATATTTTATTTGATTCATTCACTCTCCTTTGATCTAGTCTCTCTCTCACTTTCCAACATCCAGTCCCTCTCCTCCGTCGCCATATTCCATACCCAAAAATCTTCAAGGAGGCGATGAGCTGAAGGAGATGAAGCAACAGATCTATAAGTTCCTATCAATTTCAACTGCGTCGGAAGCAATAACCAGCTGAAGGAGAATAAGAACAGCTATTGCTTACTGGGGATTTTTGTTGAATAACTTAGCAGAAGATGAATAATGCTGGAAAATATTATTGAATCAATGATTGTGTATGAATTACAAAGGGAGTAGCTCTTATGTAGTACAAGCAAATGGGCTCATTGAGCTTATTGGGTTTAAAGCCCAATGGACTAATTATAACTATAATAAACTATTTTCTACAATTTTTCTCATCATCATGGGGAAGATGATCTGGCTGTTCTTCATCTACAACACACTAACGATGATCATTATGATTTTTTTCCACTGTCCATCTACTCAATATATTCTGCAGAATGTTTCTGTGTTGATTTTGCAGTGGAATGAGTACTTCATTACTTCTCTTTTCATGATGGTCATTCCCAATGAGAGTTGGCGCCACGCAAATACGAGGAAAAAAAGGATGAAACAGAGAGAGAAGATTTACAGGTAAATAGGCGTTAACGCCTACCACACCAAAACCCAACTTCTGGCCGTAAGGAGCTTCCACCGTAGAATGCCTTTTCGGCTGACACCTACCCAAACACAGCTCTCGTGTTGTACCTCGCTTTTTATCTAAAAAGCAGCTTTTGGGATGGTAAAACTCTACTCCAAACACACGCGATATTACCTTGGCAGCCTGGGACATGGTTAAACTTAAACATCAAATCATTAATTTAAATGAAGATAATATTTACTAGAAGCCTTATAAAATAGGTGAGCACTCAATTGCCAATAATGGAATGTTCTGCCTGATAGCGGCCATAAGGTTATTTGGTAGAAACTTATTTGGGGAAGAGAAAAATTTCCTAGACATGATTTAATCTAATAATTAGTACTGGTGGAAATGTTGGTTGTGCAAAAGGGAAATCACTGCTAAATATTGTTGTAGCATTTGTAAAGACGAGGTGCAAGGATTAGAGGAGTACTTTAAACTGCATGATATATAATCAAAGCAGCCAGTCTCAAAATTACTTTAAACCGCATGTTTCAAAGTAGAATTATTTAGTATTTCGCCCCTTATTTATTTGCTTATTTTTGCTAACATACCGTCATTCAACAATTTATATCATAAATTTCCACAGTCCAAGAAACAAAGAAGATTCAAACAAACCCGAGCAGATGGTGAACTGTTCATTTTTGGTTGGTTCTGAGCATGATTATCTTGGTTAGCCATGAGCTCTGAATTATTGCTGCTAAGGAAATACCAATGAACTGAAGTTAGAAATTTTATAAGGAAAATACATTGTACACCTCACCAGGAAAGAAGTTGTTTTAAGCGAAAACATTAGGTAAGGACAGAAGTCATAGGTATCAGTTATTTCTACTCTTGTATGATACTATTCATTCTGGAAGAAAAAAAAATGTAGGACAGGACAACATAAAAATGCAAACATCTGAAGCAATTACAGCTATCAATCATTCTTGTGGATGACCAACAAGCCACTAGCAAGAATCTGTGCTTTATGCTAAGAACACAGTAAATATGGAATTCAGAGTCTCTGTTATTATGTTTGGAAGTTGAGTACAGACCACATATTTATAGAGTGTGTAATATAAAGCAAGACTTGAACATTGACTGACTAATCAATAATAGAAGCATAACAGACTTGTAACTACTAGCGTTCATGAGGCTCACGTAGAATAGACTCCTGAAGGCTTAATACTCTAATATTCCCTCTGCTAATCTTGTCATAATCAGAACTACTGTGCACGGTGATGGGCGAGGAAGTATGCTGAGGCGATCACGGAACCACTGAAATAAAGCATTCCCAAGTGGTTTGGTGAATACGTTAGCAACTTGTTCCACACTGGGAACATACGCCACCTGCATTACCCCAGCAGCAATCTTTTCTCTCAGAAAATGAAGGTCCAGCTCCACATGTTTGATTTTTCCATGCAAGACTAGATTAGCAGCAAATCACACCATATAGTGGGAGCTGCAGCTACAGGTACATGCATTTCTCTGAGCAAGGCCATAACCCACAGTATATCTGTTGACGCATCAGCAAGATTTTGATACTCAGCTTCTGTCCTTGATATGGATACCACCTGCTGGCGTTTAGAAGACGAGGTGATCGGTGTTGAACCCAGAAAGTTGCAGTAGCCACTAACAGACCGACGGTCCTCCTTGTTTGTGGCCCAATCAGCATCTGCAAAGCCTCGAAGGACAGGTTGAATACATGGCTGAACCAGGAGCCCATAGTCAGTAGTCCCAACTAGATAGCACAGGATTCTCTTGACGCAGAGCCAATGAGGCTCACGTGGATCATGAAGGTACTGACTGAGTCTGTTAACAGCAAAGGCTAGCTTAGGACGAGTGTAGCATAGATATTGAAGCTTGCCCAGGATGCTTCTGTACAATTTGTGATTGAAGATCACATTCCTACATTCAGATGACAGCTGTGTGTAGGCAGCCATAGGAGTATGATGAGCACCAAGAAATTTAGTTTCAGAGAGCACTGCAGTTCATATATGTATTTGCGCTTAGACATGAACAGGCCAGAAGGAGTATGATGAAAATCAATGCCCAGAAAGTAGGATAAGTTTCCGAGCACCTTCAATGAAAATAGATTACTCATAGCTGTCATAATATCAGCGACCTCTGTAGTGTTAGATCATGTAAGAACAATGCCATCAACACAGAGGAGGAGATTCATGACAGATGTATCAGTCTTCCTTATGAACAAGCATGGGTCAGCATAAGAGGCAGTGAACCCCAGTTATTTTAAAGCTTCATGAAGTTTTTGAAACCATACCTTGGGCGCCCGCTTGAGCCCATAAATTGCCTTTTTCAGTTTACAAACCAAGGGCCTTCCATCTGCAGTATTCACCCCCGAAGAGAAACCAGGTGGTGGATCCAAATATACTTCCTCCAACAGATCACCATTGAGAAAAGCATTGTTAAAATCCATCTGGTTGAGCTTCCATTTATTAGTAACTGCTAGAGTCAGCAAAATCATAACAGTAGTAGCTTTCACTACGGGGCTAAACGTATCATAATAATCGATTCCTACCTCCTGGGAGTAACCTTTTGCCACAAGTCTCGATTTACTCTTCAAATACGGCTTGCTTCCATTCTGGATCAGACAGAGCCTCATCAATACAGCTTGGTATGTTGTGCATGTTAGTAACAACGAAAACTCCAGGTTTAGAGATGCCATTCTTGCTTCTAGTGATCACAGGGTGAGTGTTACCCACCAGTTGATTGTTGCTGCCGTTTGTCTGAACATTGGTGCTGGTGGTGCTCCTGGCTTCTGGGTACATGAGGTGTAGGAGTAGGACACGTGCTGGAGGTGCTTGGAATGACAGCACGACTGATGAAAGGCTCAAGAGAAGTTGGAAGCTCATCAATACAAGTTTGTGCAGCTTGCTGTTTCACACTTTATTAGGGCCCCCCTGGAAATTTAGATTCATTGAATTTCACATGCCAAGACACGAACATACGTCCAGTAGCCATATCAAGACATTTATATCCCTTATGTTGGGAACTATACCCCAAGAAGACACATGAAGCAGATCTGAATTCAAGTTTATGCACATTGAATGGTCTTGTATATGGAAAGCACTCCCACCCAAAAAGGATGGAGTAATCTGGTTTCATTGCTTAGAGTGTCTCAAATGGAGTAGGGTTGCCTAGAGCTGATGATGGTGGTCGCAAAAAATACAGCGGTGGCAAACGCATCTGTCCAGTAAAATAGAGATAAGGAAGCATGTGCAAGTAAAGTGAGACTAGTCTCAACAATAGATCTATGCCGGCGGTTAGTTGAATAGTAAGTTGGACTTTTAATCTCATGTATAAAGTTAGAGAGAGAAAACAGCATTAATTTAACATCTTAAATTACTTATAGAGTTAGAGAGAGAAAACAAATAAATCCCATGTATGAGATTCTATTTCCATGTACCCAACAGTTAGTTGAATAATAAGTTGGACTTTTAATATTTAGTTGATCCGTTTGGAAAAGCGGTAGAAAAATACTTTTACACAAGTCGAGATAAATATGTGAAGGAGATTATCTCGTTTTAAGGAAAAACACTTTTGAACGTGCTTTTAGGTAAGATTTAAATGTTTCCAAACAAGCATAGTGTTGATCGGAAACACCAACCCGGTACAAATACGATTTTTGTTCTCTAAAATTGTTAAATTTAAGCAAACTTGCCCCTCACAGCAGAAAAGTTTTATATTAATTTTAAGAAATTAAAATATAAATTTTATACGTAACCCACCAATCCGGGACACACCAATGGTACGGATACATTAATATTAAATAGGATCGAAAATTGAGAAAAATGCGGGAGGAATGGAATATTCCAAATGTTCACTGGGAGGCTAAAAAGGAGTTGAACTTGAAGCCGCGAAGGAATGAGAGGGAGGTTGACGCGTTGTTGTCTAAGCCGCGAAGGAATGAGAGGGAGGTTGACGCGTTGTTGTCTAAGCCGCTCACGAAGGACCTACGTGGACTCGGCTCACAGGTAATTCGATGGTCCCTCCTCCTCCTCCTCATACAATGCCATTTCAAATAATACCAACTCCCACTTACTAGTTGAAAAATGAATCCCTAATCTAGCGCACATCGCCGTCCATCCCTACCCACGTGACAAAAGGCAGACTTCCCTGAATTATATATTCGCATCATTAGATTCTTTTTTTGGGGATTGATTAAAGACAAAGACAATCCATCAAAGTGGGGCTTGGGTAAAAAAAAGATTTCACACCTATTCGAGGGCCCCATTCATCCCATGACCTGGCACCAGCAGCTCACCATGGATGAATTCGCTTGAACTTGAAACTCGAATAATTCATCATCTAGTTGCAATAATTTACGAGCGCGCCACGTCATTACTTTGATTGATCGAGTCATTTCATGCAAACTATCTCCAACTGTTTTACACGCTTCAATTCTTCAAGGGGGAAAACATGAATTAAAAAAAGGCGGGAAAACAAAACAAAAAAAAGGGCATGGAAGGGCCTTCCCCCAACCCCGTTGTCGCGGTTTTCCTTCCCCACACAAACCAAGATCCCCCATATATGCCATCATCTGCATCCAGAAAATGGGCGGCAAAACCCATCTAACTGTCATTTGAAAACAAGTAACGGCTATATGTGAAAGGCCAGCGGGAAAAAAAACGCCAACGACTTTTTGAACTAAACATATGACACCCAACATACAATTCCTTTCCCTAAAATATCTTATGTCCAGGAGTTCTAAATTCCTAAAGACTGACTAACCATCGTTCTATCCAAAGCCAAGTTTTCCCTGCTTCCAATACTTGGAAGACATCAAAACAACATGAACATTCCGCCACATCACTGATGCTTCTTTGATGACTTATTGCATGCTACCACATCATCATCATCATTGTTCTCGCCATCCTCATCTCCACCATCATCCCTCTTCCTCTTAAGGTTTGAAGATGCTGGAGGCAACACCTGAACATCATCATCGTCATCATCAACTTCTTCCTCGTCTTCACCATCGTCGTCATCCACTTCCTCATTCTCAACATCATTTCCCCCATCCATCTCACCGCTCCCGTTATTTACTGCCTCAGACTGTCCCACTGGCTGAACAAGATATCCTTCACCGCAATCTTCTTCCTGAAATTCAGAAAATTTACTGCTCGTTAATAAAAATATTATTCACATTCACTACTAATATGTTTGAAAAGCAAAAAAGGAAAAAAAAAAAAGGCTCATAAAACGAGAAATTACGGTTGCATCAATTTCCTATAACAGTCAGAAATAACTGAAAATTTCCATAAATTCTAATTTACCATTATTTTAATCATTCCATTAATTATAAATAACAATAAAAGAATACATCACAGAATTATAAACAGTAATGATTTTCAAGTAAAATCAGTAAAACCTTCTGAAAAACGAAACTTGAAGGGCCCTTTCCAATATACCATATCCATGAGCTCAGAAAATAAAACAGAGAAGACATTTCCAATCACTATTTTACACCATACCTAGCAGTTTAACAACAGAATTCATCTACCAAGTTTCATGACACCTTAAGTTCCAATATTATAAAACATTAAAAGAAGTCACCAGTCACTGGCCATATCCGACCATAATAAAAGCATTAACAAGACTAAACTTTCCCAAGCCTTTTATGTCCCCCCATATTCCTAAAAACTAGTAGACAAAATCTGTTGCGAGACAACATATCCTGGATATCATTCGACTGAGAATGCTTAAAAAAACGCATGCAAGACAAAAAAGCTCACACAGCAAAGGGCGACTAAATAAAAAAAACTACTAAAATTACAATAGCACCATCAACTGTTAGGTAATTTCTCCTATTTTCAAATTAGACGCTTCCATTTGGATTATCTGAGTAATAGAATGGTTCAAGATCAACCCCAAGAAACCACACAATAAAGCTCTAAAAATTAAGAAAATACAAAGAAAGAATAAAATACATAATTTAGAAGGTTAAAGCACTCTGAATAAGGTATCCTTTAGCGATTGACAGGTAAGTCACCGGCTAAAGCAATCCACAAAGCCATACATAATCGAAAAACGTTCAAAAATCACACAAGAATCCACACAATACAGCTCTCAATAAAAAAAACACAGAATAAAATACAGAATTCGGAAAAGAGGAAGCACTTGAAATGGGTCTACTTCAGCTAGTGAGTGACAGGTAAGCACCGGCTGAAGCAACCTGTGAAGCCATGTATCAGTGAAAAACGTTTACCAAAAATTAAACAACAGAAAACAAAAAATTTACAAAACGAAACCTCAATTTAGTTAGCAGCGAGCAGTCAAGACAATTTTATCCCAACAGTAGAAAATAAAACCCTCATCTTCAACAATCAGGCATGCATCAATCAATCAATCCAACACAGAAAATTAGCAGAGACAGATACCAAGAGACAAACAATCATTCAAGCATATTTAAATAATAAATAAATAGCATGCACAATAAGAAAGAAAGTAAAAGGGCTATATTACTTCATCATCGTCTTCAAACTCTCCATCATCTTCAACTCCCACCTCATCCTCACCAGTCTCTCCATTGTCATCTTCATCTCCAACATCCTCCCCTTGTTCATGCCCATCAATCTCCCCTTCTGCGCTAGTCAAGCGGCC
>JANTPZ010011181.1:0-10531 GCA_025593235.1 Vachellia pachyceras | reverse complement strand
ATTCTTTTTGGGTTAGAATATAAGACTTTTGAGAAAAATTATATTTAAGTATATCTAAATTTTTTATTTCTTACTAATTTATTATCCAACTCTCAACATTTAAAAAACTACAACTATATATACTGTATTCCATTAAATTATTAAAAATTTGAAATGATTACTGTTGAATTGTTTGGTTTGATATTAAAAAGTTGTTCATTCATCACGACACTAATTTAAAATGTAAAAATTCTTTCATGTTAATTTATCAATTATGTCATGCTCGGTCACTTGAATAATGTGATTTTCTCTTGATATTTTCATCATGTAATTACATGTTCGTTTTTCAATTTTTCAGCCTTGAAGCTAAATTTAAATATATGTACATATAATTGATGAAGATTAAATATAAAAGAATGGGCTAATTCTTCGTGATGTGATAAATCAAGTGTTAAGTTTTTGTTAGAAGAAGTACTTTCATTTAGTACCTAATGACGCTTTGAGAAAGGTTACTTCTAGTAAAATAATATTTAGTTGCGATATGATAAGGTTTTCTTTGTGATCGAAAAGCTTGGACAAGGTCAGGGGTTTGAATTTTGCCTTGGACGCGCAGCTCCTTTAAAATCCACGGCCAACTGTCCCATTTTTCGAGGTACCCATAATGAGCGAATGTGATTAGTCACTAATTACTATTTTAATCACATGTGGCAGATTATTATTTCTGTTAATCGAATCAATCCGCGGATTTCCACTTCTTTATTTGGTTGTCATATAAATTCATATTTTTCGGGCGATTTATGCGAAGTGAACCTTTATTTTCATAATAATACGTATATATGAGGTTTATATATAATATATATTGGTGCTGATTGAATTGTAGCGGAAATTTTTTTTTGATAATATTTTAAAATAATTTTATTTAAATATGTGTCTATGTGTTCTCCGTATTGAGTTATTGATTATGCAAATTTTTTTGGCCAAAAATTATGCAATTTTTTGTTAGATAATCTATTTTTGGTCACTACATGGAAGGCCCTTTTAGACGGACGTAATGCGTTGACTTTGTTGAAAAATTTCATGTTGCCAATTAGAGAAAATTAAATCATGTGGTTTTAATATTTACATATAAATGACCCACATGGAAGGAGTTTCTTCCTTGATTATTTGATTAATTTCATTAGCAACACGTCAATTAACATGTATACAGCTTTGAAGAGCTGGCTGTCAACAACTCCAATTTGAAAGCGGATTCAAAAAGTTGTAAGTTACGCAACTTTCTATATTTAAAAGGGTCGTAAAGTTTGGTGATATAAAGTTACACCAAGTTTGAATATCTGAATATTTAAGTTTATAGACTATTTTTAATCTCTTAAACCTTAATATCAATAATTTCATTTAATGAAAAATGTTGCCATAGAAGATTTACTATGTTCAAAAAAGCATTTACATGATTAGTATGCAATTACATGCCAACAAGCATGCTTTATGGATATTTAATTGTATAGTGTAGTTCAAATTTAGTAAGTAAGCATTTTTTTTATTTAACGAGGCTAACGGGTTAACGTTAATGATTAAGAAAACGCTTTAGTTAATAAAAATTGGTTAAATTGATAAAAAAAAGTCAGCTCATAATTCATAAGATCGTGAATTCAAATATTGTTAACAATATTGATATAAAAACCTTATTAATAAGTAATTTGTAAATACCTCTATGAGCATTTGCAAAATTTCTTACTTAAAATTATCAAAACAATCCAATTTTATTTATTTGCTAAGCACAAATATCTTATTTTCAAAGCAATCTTATTTTTTTTAAACGTCAGACAAAGACATCTTATTTAGAACTTGTTTAGATGTGAGGTTTAAAATAACTTTTACAGATTCCAAGGTAAAACCTAGGTTTTGAAGAATATATTTTGGAAAATAGCTTTTACAGATTCTGAGGCAAAACCTAAGTTTTGAAAAGTGATTTATGTTTGAAAAGTTATTAGTTTTTACCGATTTCGAGGCAAAAAAATGAGCATGAAAGAGAAAAGTAGGAAAGAGAAAGAAAGAAAAAGTAGGAAAGAGAAAGAAAGAAAAAGTAGGAAAGAGAAAAGATGAAAAAGTAGGAAAGAGAAAACATAGGTTTCAAACTGAGGTTTTGTAACCAAAATAGCTTTTGGGAAAAAAATTTTGCTTAGACAAAACCTCAGATTTGAGGTAAAACCTAGGTTTTGAAACCAAATCTAAATTTTAGAATTGGTTTCCAAACAAACCCTTAATGTACTAAATGCGGACGTATTTTTCAGAGGGTCAAAATTTGATTCATGCTATTTCATTTTCTATACTAGCCACCGTTACTAAAGCCAAGTCCTTAATCAATTTAAACTACCTTTAATCAAAGTCAACCAATTAATCCGAATTGAGTTAGGTTGGGCATTTATATCTAGAGTTAGGAAAATGGGTGTAGGGGGCATTTGACATTAATGGATTTATTTGATAAAGAGTTAAGTAAAGCTAAAATCACATTTAACAGTGTTTTTCCGCAAAACGAAATAATTTCCTCCGTATATTTACCTTAACTTAAGTAAAAATATTTCTTTACTACGTTCTCAAATTAACCCAATAACATGCATGTCCACTCGCTGGCATAATAGTCTAACTCACAAGGCTAGGTGACACGTTTAAGGGAAAATCAAATATTAATGGAAAATTAGGATTTGATTTTGGAGTTTGGATCACATTTATCTATTTCACTTGTATCATTGCCAATTCAGTTGAGACACCCAGAATACTAAACGTGGGTATCTTTCCCAACGAGGATTTAAATATTGATTTATTATATTTTAATAGACTAATTCTTTCCGTTAAACTCAGACTCATTGATTTCTATATTGCACTTTTTAAAAAGTTCATGACTACATGTGAGGTATAAAAGGAGTACTAATTTATCATAATATAATGAACTAAAGTTTGAATTATAGTTGGATTTGTAGTTAGATTCCTTTGTTAGACTTCATTCATAAGTTACCACCCTATCATTATCAAGGAAGATTATTGGAAATTCTCTCATTTGCAAAATTTATTACTTAAAATTACAGAAAAATTCAAATTTTTTTCTAAACACAAGTATATTCCTTTTAAAAATGATCTTATTCAAGTTACCAAATATGGATATAACTTTTTTTATACATATGTGGATATAACTTTTAGTAGAGATTCAAATCACATATATCCCATTTTCTATACCAACTACCTTTAGTAAAAACCAAGTTCTTAAATCAATTTAAACTACATTTAATCCTAATTGAGTTAGGTTGGGCTACATTACTTTTTTTTTTTTTTTGCATTCTATCTAGAGTCAGGACAATCAGCCCAGTTTGGATCACATTGAGATATTACCGGTGGCAGACACATGATCTTAACTTAATGGGTACAAACTATTTTTTTTAAAAAAAATAAGTGTAGCTTATTCTTAATATCTATTGAGAAGAATTTGAACAAAAATTTAATGGATTTAAAATTAGTAAATGAGTGAGTGCAAAATAAATCATATATTACTAATATATACCAAATTTTATGGAAGTTAAGGTGTGCAGCTGAACCGGTTGAACATTATGTAGGTATGCTCGGGATATCACACTTGTATCATATCATTCAAATACCATCACTCTTAAACATTAAATATGCATATCTTTTTTAAATAATAATTTAAATATTGATTCAACATAGTTAAAGCTCATTGGTTTCTATAATAATTTTTTTAAAAAACTGCGCAGAATAATATAAAATAGCTCGTCTCTCCCCTCTTTGTTAGAGAAACGAAAAATGGAGGGAAAGAGAGCAAGGTGCAGCTCGCAAATCGAGTTACTCGGAAAGATTAAAGGTAACGAATGGTGATGAAGTTTTCGAAATGCCGAAGAAATAAGTGCTAATAGATATTTTGCTTTGTGCCTGCAGAATTCACTCGAGCTTTGGTTGATGATTTCAGGAATGGTCGGTCACCCGTTATTCTCATCGATCGCTTCAGAAGTTACTGCACCGATTTCAATTCAAAATGGTCCCATTCATTCTATTTTTAACTTGGAAGAATAGTCAGATTATGGAGAATTCATTTGACAAATCTGTGGTTTCTTCATTGAACGGCTACATTTTGAAGGAATGATCCGGTTAATTTGAGTCTTGTGCTTACTTGAAATTAATGCAGCTATTGTGGTTCTCATTTATCATGTGGAAAGGAAGTTCTCACACTCTGCGCAGAAAGCCATGTTCATAGACTGGGTCAGTTAAGTTGTGCCTTCTGCGTATGATTATGGACTCAGGATTTTCGTTTTTTTTAACAACCACTCACATACACTCACTCGCTCACTCTTTCAATTGGTGGGTCTTAAGTTACGTCGATTTCCATTATTAAATCTTGTGCTCTGCTTTCCAGTCTCTAAAGAGGGACGGATCAAATTATGGGTCATTTTAGATCTTAACCAGTTAAATGGGTTATTATTTGGGCATCTTTCAGATGTTATGTTTCGAGTGCTACTGATTATTCAGAGACTTCTGCAAGAAAACAAGCATAGTTCCAAGAGAGACATCTATTACATGCATCCCTCTGTATTTTTGGGTGAGTATGGATATTTACAGCCTGATGGGTGTTAATGTATCAAGATGACTGTGATACAATTTGGTTCACCGTGTCTTTAGAGAATAAATGGAATGGCATGTACAGTAGAAATGATGTTAATTTGAAATTGCTGTGAAAAATTTGCCACAAATTATGCAGGCTAGCTCCTTTCGTTACAACTCAATTTTAGGTGATTTCTCAACATCATTGATGGAATTATAATTTGCAATTCTCTATTTCTACATAATCCAATCAAGTTTTGTTTTAAAATGTTCCTTTTCCATTTGTTGAATTGCCACTGTATGACTACTGATTAGGGTTCTCCTTACCCTAAATATTTGCAGAAGTGAATTACATTTTTTTGGTATTTTTTCTTGTCATAATATTTGTATGTTATAGTCAGTTCCATGACCATACTGAACTAATTCCTATAACAATTTATTTTTGTTCATTTATTGTGGAGTCATATTGTCTTCTGCACGAGTCTATGACATACTTGCTTCAAAATCACGCCTTGTCTGTTTTTCTTTATGCAGATCAGTCAGCTGTAGACCGTGCACTGAATGATATATGTGTGCTCATGGAATGCAGTCGCCATAATCTTAATGTGGTATTTATCTTCAAAGTTCGAAGTTTATCTTCTCTCCACTGGTTTTCTTTTTGTATGGTTCTTTTTGGCATCCAATTCACCTTATTGTAACTAAGCATTTTCACTGAGTTTTGAATGCTTAAACAGTCAATTTTAACTTTACCCCGCATCCCCAGCAAAACAAAATCTATAATACTCTAGTTCTACTTTATTGTCATCATATACTAAGCTGCCAACTTGTTGAAACTTGTTGGCATTAATTTTCAGCTTTGAATTCCTTATTCTGTGTCTTCTAAATAGGAGACTGATATGCTTACCAACGGACCTATCTTATTTTAAAATTATGATGCTTATAACACTGCTTATTCATTTAAGGCAAAGGTTACTCATTTAGGATGTTCATACCATAATAATTTTTTTTTATCTTTGCAGGTTTCTGCTGGGAATGGGTACATATGAACTCACGCTCAATCTTGGAAAATGCACTTTTCTGCTTGAAATATCTACATCGGCTAGTTATAGTATAATTTTATTTGCAGAGTTGCCATACTATGGTTATATTATGAATATTTTATACATTTTTTCAAACATTCTCTAGCAACTGATATTTCCAGAACTTGATATGAAAGCGCAAATGCTAAAACTTTTTGTATTATGAGAGGCTTTTGAGATTTTCTGTTGACAATGCCCATTTCCATTAATAATTGTAGATCTACAATAAGATTCCTGGTTATGTTTTGTTCTATAATAAGAGTGGCAGATATAGTGTTCTACCATTTTAATTTCTCTCTCTCACAGCAATGCCAATTCTTCGTACTTATTGTAAGATTCTAATATGCTCTCTGCTAAAACTTCCGGATCAAATTTGTTTCTGTTGTAGTTTGGTTATGGGTTGGATACGATTCTTTGAAGGTGAAAGGATATTTGATTGTATCAGTTCACCCAATAAGGTAAGAACCAATCCGAGTGTAGTAATATATTTTAACTATTCATAGTTGGTCAAAAAAACTATTCAAAGTACTCAAGACATTCAGCTTTCCTGCAGCCTTACCCTGTTCCTGTACATGTTGAAGAAGTTAAAGGTATCCTGCTTTCTGGGAGCATTACTGTAATTTATCAGTTGCCTAGTTCTTTTTTTATTGATGTGAGCGGAATATAATATAATATTTGATGTTCAAAATGGTAACAATCGAATCGAATGGTAAATTTAACATGCTTCTGATTTCATATTAAGTTTGACTCCAGAATATTCACGGATGGAGAAACACAGCTTAACACTTGTATGTAAATATTGCTATTCGCTAACACTTGCTTAACACTTGCTTGTAGATATCGCTAGTGTTGCTAATTTTATATTAGTCGTTGAGAAAGAATCAGGTAAGCACATTTTTTTTTGTTGGGTGTCAAATGAAGAAGATATAATGATGATTCTGCACCAGATATAGTTCCTTATGACAAGTCTCTACATGTTGAGCTTCATACTCAGTTTTCCAAAGACTAGCAAATGACCAGTTCTGCAATGCAAGCCGCTGCATTGTTCTCACTGTAAGCACTTTCCGAGGACAAATTGCCCATTTCTAATAACCACATCCATGTTTTTAATCTATCTTCATTCAGGGCAGAGGCTATCCTGATGTTCCTACACGAAGGTATGAACCCTTTTTTTCCTTTTTCTATACTATCATGCTAACATTCTGCATGCCAAATTGACTCAATTTTTTTTCAGTATTGGCATGTGCTTGCGCGCAAACTGTTTCATGTTCTTTCTTTGCCTTTGTTTGATCTTGTGCATTTTGCATTAAAATTGAAATAGGTTTCTGCGGCTTCTAGTTGAGCATTTGCAAATACCTACCTTTTGCTTGGTAGATTGTGATCCATATGGCTTTGATATCTTGACCACTTACAGATTCGGTTCAATGGTCAGTATTTATATGATTATCAAGTTCACAATATATCGTTATAGGGCCCAAAATTCAGAATTTAAAGAATTACTTTCAGTCTTTTAGCCTGAGTGTTATGGTCTCCCTTCTCTGTTAGCAAATGGCATATGACACGAAATATCTCCGTGTCCCTGAGTTACGCTGGCTTGGAGCCTTTCCTTCAGATGTTGAGAAATTTTCTGTTCCAAAGCATTGCCTTCTTCCTCTCACTGCTGAAGGTAAAACATATTATGTGCCAACTAGCTGAGCATTACGTGCACTTAAGAAGTTCAGATTAATATTGTTGGCATGTATAATTTTGATCATTATTGTGTTGCCAAAATTGTTGGCAGACAGGAGAAGAATGGAACCCATGCTGCGCAGATGCTATCTGCAAAGGGAAGTGCCAAAATGGAGGTAATATTTCATTTACAATTTCTACTATATCTGTCTGCTTCTTCTTGAACTGGTCTGAGATTAGTGGGGTACGTGCTTTCTTCCTTGTGAAGATTGGAGCTGGAGCTGATGCTGCAAAAAGGGGTAAAGTTTGAGATTGAAGCATTCTCTGTGCATACACTTTCTTTCTTGTCAGAGACTTATTTACCATCTAAAATTCAAGGTGAACTTGAGGCCTTGCATGTATGTTAGAGAGGACTCTGACGCGCTCTTTTATGGCTGTTAGAGAGATCACTCACTTTGATTTAGAATGAGTGTTTAATTATTTGCGGGAGAATTGCATTTTTAATAGTTGATCTTTAGATGGCCATTTTGAGGTGATTTAAAATCTATATGGTAATTAAACTGTCATGCACGTTTGGAAATTGGAATTTGGTTTAGGCTTTTAGACATGGGTATCCTATCTCTATGACATGGACGATGGCCAAACCACTCGTTCCTTAATGATATTGTGGATTTACCTATGTTATGTCTTCCAGCAAATAGAGATAAAAACCAATCCATTTTTGACTTTCTTAACTTGTTAACTTTCTGATAGAAATTTGAGATTCTCTATATTATTTGTACTTGATTGCTGAATCAGATTCAATTGAGCATGAGAAGTGATTCTTATATGTTAAATCCTCAACTCGTATGTAGGTGTGGATCGAGTGCCACCGTTGATTTAGTTGAAAACAAACTAATAACCAAAAGGTTTAAGTCACTGCCAGCACTTTCAAAATTTTTTAAAGTAATACTCAATATTTTACTCATTCAACAGTATTTTTTAAGTATAATAAGTTTAGGCGCTCATTAATTTTGAGAAAAAATACTTTAAAGGTAAAATTGCATAAAAATATTAAAAAAAATACTTCATAAAGTTAAATGGACCATAAATTAGTTTAATCATAGGACCACAATAGGCAGTCAGAAAAGGTATTAGGGTCAACATCTCGTAGGAAAATAATTATTTTTTAACCAACGGCGGTTATATTCAACCGAGGAAGTTAACATCTTATAACATAATGAATCAATATTTAAATCTTTCATTATGAGATATATTCATATTTAACATCTAACAGTGCCTTACATGCGATTGCAAAAATGACCTCAGCATGAGGATACCTGTCAACAAAAAAAATAGTTATTTTAAAAAGACTAAAAGGAAAACATGATATTGGTTTGAGACAAGCGTGCGCCTTTTGTATCTGGGCGGTCAGAAAATATGGCATCTTGTTTTATGAAGGGCTGGCTCTTCGCTGGAGTTTTACTCTAAAAGTCACCTCTTAGCATTTACACATTGTTCCCTTTCATTTTTGTTTCTATCTTAAAATTAATTATATATATAGACACACACACACATTTTCCCGCAAATTACGCTTTAGATTAAATGCAAGAAATTACGCTTTGTGTGTTGCACGAAATTTAAAATGATTGAAACTGTTTGAGGCTTAAAAATGATACGATTTTTTTATAAATTTTTGTATATATACTAGTGATATTAACTGTTGAAGATTAGGTTAACATAATATCATTTCTTATTTCAATAAACTAAATTCCATACCTCTGCAGAGTAATCAGGAATTAAAAATAAAATCTTAATCAATATACTGATTGAATATAAGAATAAATTGTTTTATTTTTGTATATCTGAACATTGTTAAACCATTGGATTTGTTTGGATAGTCCGTTGGGAGAACGGACACAGATTCCGAGGTAAATATGTGAGAAGAATTTTGTCTCGGTAAGCGCAGGAATGGCTTTTGGGGAGGCAAACGGCCTCCCCAAACAAGCCCTTGGATTATGCCTAATAATTCTCAATAAATATACAATTCTATTTTTTTCCCTTCTTTAAACGTATTTTGAATTAAATTTAAACCGCCGACATCGTCAATCGAATATTATTTTTCCAGGAAAGGGAGAATATGGGGGAGAAATTTCAAAAACGCAGAGATCTCATTAAAAATGGTAAATAATTAATGGAAATCATAATTAAAGATATTAAAAACTCATAGAGAACATAAAAACAATACTCAAATTACAAAGTCGTGATTAGAAGAATGAAGAAACCATACCTGAGACCATTTTGAGGCCAATCAAGTTTATCTGATCATAAAAGCTCCAATTTTTCTCATTCCCCCTCATGGAACACTCTTCAGCACAGATGGTACTGCTGGTTGATTAAATTAAGTTTGTTTTAATATTTTTATAACCACCCAGAAAAAATAGTTCTGTTATTAATCTGGAATTTCTTCTTTGTTTTAATTTTTTTCCAGACTTGTGTTCTGAAACTGAACGCCCATTGTGAGAAATGCAAGGATAAAATGAAGCAGATTCTGCAGAATCTCACTGGTCTTTTAATTTATTTCTCTTCCCCATTATTATTGATATATATATATATATATGTTCATATTCTTCCTATGAACAAATATGGTCCAGCGAAAGTGATTCTCTGTTAGAGATATTTTTCTGTAGCAATAAATTGATCTTCATCCTTATTTCCCTTAGTTTGGACAAAAATATCTTATCAGTGAAGTCAATTCTCACGGAGACACTATCTTTTGTTTTTTTAATATTATTATTTTCATTCCCTTAATTTCAGGATCTTATTCTATCACCATTGATGGAGAGCAAGGGACAATGACAGTTACAGGAAGAGTAAACCCTAATTCATTGATGGCAATTCTGGAAAAGTATGGGAGACATGGAGACCTCAAATACGTCAAATTTGATGGTGAAATTAGAGAAAGAAGGCCTTTTAATTATAATTATGATAATTATAATTATAATTATTTGGGTCAACATGGATATGCTTCTTTCCATGGTATGTTAAACCCTTCATTTTCGCCACCATTTCAATGTCCTCAACAACAATTGTATAAAGCAAATCTTGGGTTTTTTCCACCTCCTGTGCTGCCGCCGCTGCCACAACCTTCTCTGCCGGTAGGACCATTTCCTCCTCCTTTTGCACCACCATTTTGGGCAATGCCGCCGGGGCCGCCTCCTAGT
>JANTPZ010011178.1:0-19769 GCA_025593235.1 Vachellia pachyceras | reverse complement strand
TATAAAGTTTTCGAAATTTGGATGTGTATTTCGAGAGTTATGATTTTCCAAAGATTGAGGTAAAATCTGGAAAACTGGAAGGAGCCATTTCGGACAGTCTGTGATTTTTGAATAAACTGTATCAAATGGGCAATAATTGGAAACCATGAGTATTTTTCCCCTATATTTCACTTAATAATAAAAATTTAGAAATTGGAATCACTCAGTTTTGATTTTTCTAGAATTAGTTATGATTTTTCAAAGTTGGGCCAGAAAACTGGAAAATGGCACTGTGAACAGTACCAGCGTCTTTTCCGATTTTCTAAAATTCTAGTTTACAATTTTGGACAAATTCTTGGTATCCAAGGCCCAAGAGTGATTCTTAAGTGATCTATAATAAGAGTATAGGGGGAAAATAGGAGGTGTCACATTAGGTGATTTTGCTTGTAATACATTGCAAAAAGTTCTATTAATTCTTCTTAATAATGCAGGATGGAGGGGCTAGTAATAACCGTTTTACATAAATTAAAGAAATTTGTTAAAATTGATGAGAATGTTTTATCTTAGCAAATCTCAACTCTATCCTAACTATATATATATATATATATATTATAACTCCTTTCCTCTTTACCTTCTTAATCACATAGACAACAAGAGAATCCTAAGATGGACAAGTTTTTATGACTAATTGCAAATTTGGCATCAAATCACATTGAGACTCAACTAATTCGGGTCAAATGGGGAAGAGTCACTAGGATAAGATTGAAAGCCTCACACAAGTATTTAACACAACTACATATCCAATGCATAAATATATAATACATCTGTTTAAGCTAGGACAACCCCAACCAATTAGCTGAGTTAAGCCCTCACAAAATCAAGATCCAAGCCAAATGATTTATTTTCATTTTCGTCTGAAAGTTTCCTCAGTAACACCACCACAGCAAGTCAGCGTAAGTAAACGATTTATTTCATTTATATTTTCATTTTAGAATGCATAGTGTGTGTGTGTGTGTGTGACAAATGGAGGAGACGCGCAGAAGCCATGTTGCCATTTTAAATTATTAAACCAAAGATTCCCCATATTAATGAGTCTGTTTGGAAATACGGTGGAGCAGTATTTTTACCATTTACGATATAAATATATGAAGGGGATTATCTCATTTTAAAAAGAAAAAGACCGTTGAAGACAGTTTTAACTTTTCTAGACTTGTTTTCGAACCATGTCATTGATAATAAGGAAGTTTCCTAACCTTCTATATGATTTACGTGGCAGAGAGGGTGAAAAGGAATATCTCACTTGTTATTCATGCGAGTGGGTCACGTACATTAATATAGGCACATGCTCCATTTGAAGGTAATTGCTTGGAAAATGGAAATGCCTTATAAATTCTGATGCCGTGTTCTAGACTAAAGAAAGTCAAGTCAGTCAACCTTATCTTGTCTCTCGCAAAGCGTGTTGAGCCATGGGTGTTTTGTTGGTAGAAGAAAGGGAAGTCACAAGGGAGAAAGAAACAAAAGAAGGAAGAGGAAAGGAAAGAGAAGACAACTTCCTTTTTATTTTCCAAGTGCGCTGAACAAAGTCACCAGAAAAAAAAATCTAAATATTTTTACCCATTTTAATTAAATTAACTTTTTATTTACGAAGCAAGTAAACGACCAACGTTACCTTTTAACTGTAGTAATATAATTATTTTTAAATGATTATTTAAATAAAAAATCTAGTCTCTCTCTCCCGCCGCTCACCATCCTGTCTTCGTCTCTCTCTCTCTCCCGTCACCTTATTCATCCTTACCTTCTTGTTAATATAATAAGGAGACGTTGGTGACTCCCAGGGCGAGGGAGAGAGTAGATTTTTTTAATTAAATAATCATGTGGATCCACGAAAATGAAAAGGTATCCCCGGTTTGCTCCATTTAACGGAGGTGTCATTTTTGTCCAATTTTAAAGAGTTCATAGATATTTTGGCATTCAAGTAAGGTAGATGGTGACCGGCATTCATTAGACAAAAGTGTATACGTCATTTTATACTTAAACCCTGCTTTTAAAGTAAATGGTATTTGTTGACCAACAAAAAAGTAAATGGTATTTGTTTTTAAATTTTAGTTGAAAGTAACTATCTGATCGTCGGTAAATATTTTATACTACTCATTAAATTCATTTGATTTTTAATTTCATTATCGCAATAAGTCTATTATTTTCTAATTATATCACATTTTTTTCTTTCATGAAATATTTTTCATTTTTTGTTTCTTCTCTCTCTCTCTCTCTCTCTCACATAAAATTAATGTGACATAAATTTTATTTTTGGCTTAACATAATCTTTGTAGAAAAAATTGATGGGGCGGTGGTGATGGTTGCGACAACAGCAGTAGCACTTGTTGTGGCAGTGGAGATGAAGGGCAGGGGCATACAAATGTATTGGGGTCGAACCAAACAGACTTCAAGTTTTGTTTGAAGTAAAGGATTGATGCAACCATTACTTCTTGTTTGGACACTCATCACTAGATCAAGATCAAGATCAAGAACAAGAACGTACACTTGGTTGCATGCATGCTTCTTCTCTAAGTAGTGTGTGATCACTCATCACACTTGCCTCCTCTCTTTCCCATTTCAAATCCATTATATTGTGGGAAAATTTTGGATATATTTATAATATTTGTACAAAATTTTGTCGTCATGCATGTTAGACCAGATTAATATAATTAATCAACAAATTAAATGAATGGTCTTTGCGTATTGAAGGCGAGTCAATGATTCAAATTTTGTCTTCATGCATAAGCGATTGTTCTTAAACTCAATAGTATTTGTTTTGTCCGTTTGTAACCAATTCAATTGCGTCTGGTTCCTCGTCTATGTTTTATTACGTTTCAGAAGGATTTATCTTAAAAGTCATGTTGACCGCATAAAATATGATCAAGTCAACAAACCTTTGTTTGAAAAATTTGCATGAGGATTGCCCTTTTTCAATTAGTGAACTTGCTTCCCTCAAGGAAGTTACCCAGAAACTTCCTTCTCTTGGCTTATAAATTGGATTGCTGTCGTTGTCTACTCTACACATATCACACCATCACTTATTGCTCTTAGTTTGCATGCAGAAAAGGTTCGATCGATCTGCCCACTTAAGCTTTGTGCAGGTATGATGATCTTCTTCCTCAATCCTTGTGTGTACTTGATTATTAACACCGCATATATAGTCATTATTCATTGATGTCAACAATGATGCTCTCAAAGAGAACGACACCATATATATATATAATCATTACTTCTGTTCAATTAATGACGGTTTGCTTATGCATGCTTCCTTCCAGTTGCTTGAAAATAGGATGAAACGGGTCGATCCATTTAAGTCTAACTCACATAAGGGGGTTACATTTTGAGGCACAACCTTAAGTGATGGGCTCAGGCAAATCTATAAGGTTTTAGGCTTGTTTAACTAAAATGCTATTGTTCTTTCTTTTTTAAGTGACTGTAATAAGTTTTTTAATTTTACACATAAATATTATCAAAATTAAATCAAAAGAAATAAAGTTATAAAGTAACAATATGTTATGAACGATAATTTCAACCCTTATACATAAAAACTGTTTTTGGTAATAGCTATATGATTTTTTCTATAATAGTATCATATGTTTAAAATGAGAGGTAAGATGCTGTGCAAATGTTATGAATGCAAGAAATAAAATAGTAAAATAAAGCTTTGTACTCCTTCTCCAATTTTGCAGTTCGACCTATCTGCCCACAGATCACAGCCATCCCATGTACCTTAGGCTTATTTTACATATTTTTTACTATTTTTTAAATAAATAAGTTAAGATAATAAAACTTTTAATTTGTTGTTTGAAAAGTAGTTTGTATGTGAAAAACAACTAAATAAGTTTGGTATGAAAACTATGAAGATCATGGATTAAAATATAATGTTTAATATAAATGGAAACAACTAATACATGGTATATAATTGACAAAAAAACAAATTTAATATAGAAAAGCTAACACTTATTTTTTTTTTTTGACAAGGTTACTTATATATTGAAAATAATTAAACAAGTTTGACTTAAATTAATTTTTTAGTTTTAATCGGTTTAACTTCGATTTAACTCCTAACCTTGAAAAATACCACCCACATTGAATGAAGCAAATAAGCAACCCAACGTTACTTTTTAAATTTAGTGGATCCTATCTGATTGTTTTTAATTGACTATTTAATTAAAAAACTACTATCTCCCTCTCCCGCCACTCCCCATCGTCTCTTTCTTCCGTCACCTTCTCATCATCGCCCTCTTGTTAATCAAATAAGGAGATGATCGCCGACTCGTAGGATGGGGGAGGGAGTGGATTTTTAATTAAATAATTATTTAAAAATAATAATCTGGAACCCACCAAACTGAAAAAGTAAAGGCAGTTTCCTTTTTTTTTTTTATACAAAATGAGAGCACGAAGCTTAGAGAAAAATAAAAAGATTACACAAGGGGATATGATCCCAAAGAGTCATTCGAGCACAAAGTCTGTAAATGATGCGGGCACGAGCGATAAGTTATAGAGGAGGAAATAGCCTCTTTAGCCAAAGCATCCGTTAAAAGGTTGAACTCCCTTGGCACATACTTGATAATGACAATCCAATCTCTTTGCATGAGCTTCCTAATTTTCGAGAACAAAAGACCAGTAGTAGTAGCATCAGAATCAGAATTACGCATGTCAACCAGTAACTTTGCATCTGATTCAATAATGATCGATTTGAAACCATGATCAAAAGCTAACTGGAGGCCTCTGTACACCTACATTCCTCAGCTGTATGAGGTTCACAAAATCTCAACGATTTAGCAAAACCCACAATCCAGGAACCCAAGTGGTCCCTTATGACTCCTCCGTATCCTGCCTTATGGGACAAAATGAGCCACGACTCCATCTACATTGACCTTAATCCACCCTCTATTTGGTGGCATCCATCGTTGTGCCTGGTGTGCCTCTGTTTCCATATGCAGCTGCAAAATATCAGCATGTTGAACATAAAATTTTCAAGAAGAGAAGATTGGCCCGGAAAGGGTTAGGAGGCTCTGAAAATTCTGTATAAAAAATATCCTTATTTCTCCATATCCAAAGCCGCTAGCAAGCAACACCCTAAAATAAGTCCCAGTTAGAAATCAAACCAACTCCCGAGTTCCTTTTCAGATTCATGGTAGTCCAATCACGCAAGGAACATGAAAAGAAGCTTGGAAAATAAGAGGGCAGCACTGATTTGGACCACATTTCTTTCGCATATTGGCAGAAAAGAAGTAAGGAACATTTCTTTCACATATTTCCTAAAGCACATGAAGGGTATCCTCATCTTCCTCGTGGCAGAAAGGGCATAATGGTGACACACTCACCCATTTGCTCCTCAATCCATTCGTTGTAAGCCTGTTATGGAATATCTTCCAAAGGAAGATTCTTATTCGCTTAGCTCCTCTCTACTTCCAAATCTGCTTACACACAGGACTATAAGTGTTTTGAGGGCAGGATTCAATAGAAAAATAGGCACTCTTGGCTGTGAAGACTCTAGTGGCGGTGTAACCTCAAGTCATAATGTCGTCACCCACATCTAGATTGGAGGAATCGCATTCTTTAAGCTGGCTATCACCTCATTATTAACCAGGCTAATCAGACGGTGATAACCCCATCTACCATTAGTTACCCAATCCGCAACCAGGGAACTTTCTTCCTCTTCCGAAAGGGGCCTAGAACACAGACTCTTGATTGTCCTCCCCGGAATCAACCAAACATCAGAAAAGAAATTTACCATACTTCCATTCTTCACCTTCTATTTAATTCCATTTTCAACCAGACTCTTCTGTTCATATATAAAAAACCAAAGGTTGGAATCTCCTGGCTTAGAGTTGAGAAAACTATGTTCACTTCTAAGCATATATTTATTATGTAACACTTCTATCCAAAACCCAGACGATCCCATAAGCAGGTTCCAAGCCAATTAAGCGCCAAAGGCGCAATTCATCAACTGCAGCCTCCTGAACCCAAGCCCTCAATGAGTTTTTGGTAGAGTGATTATTTCCCAACGCACAGGATGAAGTCCCCTTCTATTCTCTGAACCACAGATGAAGTTACGTTGTATCCTTTCAACTTTGTTGCAAATGGAGATCGGGACTTTGGCCACTTGCATAGAGTAGAAAGGGCAAGAACTAAAAACTGATTTTGCAAGAGTGATTCTTCCTGCAACAGTGAGACAGTTGGCTTTCCAAGCAGATATTTTAGTTTTAACTCTATCAACAATAAATTGGAATCTTTCAGAAGGTTTCCTCTTTCCGGATAAAGGAACTCCCAGATATTTCCCAATTTCAGTAGATATATTCATGCCAAAGATCTCCTTGATTTTCCTTCTCATAATGGGTGCACTTTTCTAGAGAAGAAAATAGAGAATTTCTCTATACTTACCTTTACTCCTGAAGCCCGGCAGAATCTGTCAAGACAAGACATCATAACTGTGATCTACTTCTCCGTGGCATCCCTAAACAATAAAAGATCATCTGCAAATATAAGATGAGAAATAGAAGGACCATCTCTAGAAATATTAAAGGGTTGCCACTGACCAGCATTTACTGCATCATTTATGATATGAGAAAGTTTGTCCATATAGAGAACAAATGGAAAGGGAGAAATAGGGTCCCCTGGCGAAGCCCCCTCTTTGGAGAGAAGAACTTAGAGTAAGATCCATTCCATAAAACAGTATAAGAAGTAGAAGAGCTGCATTTCATTAACATATTAATAAAACCTTCTTCCATGCCTATCTATCTCTTGCAAAACTTCATTCAACGGATGTGATATTTTTGCCTCCTCATCACACCAAGGAGCCATGATCATTTTTCTTTGGCTCAATGCTTTCACAAACTCATCCCAAGTATGTATAACCTGAACACAAGCATCATGCTTTCGTTTTGCTTCATCAAAGTCTGACTCCGCACGAATTCCATCTTGGCACAATTTATCCACAGTTGCAGAACAGGCATTAAATATACCTTGAGTATCAGCATCTTTGTACGGTTCTGAAATCACAATAACTTGACAGAGGCTATTTTAGGGGGCAACACCAATCCCTTGTCGTCCCATGAACCATAACCATCACGCCAATCTAAGGGAATAAAGTAAATATATGAACACAATCTCAAGTGCAACTACGTCAATAATATTGCTTGCAATTTTGTAAACAAAGATTTAAGATGCTGCCACTATATCCTCAGCCAAGCACCTCATGCATGAACCATAAGTTAAAACATACAAGCAAATTTGAACAGCATAAATCATGGGTCACCTGTTATCCTCAGTAACTCCTTCTGTTCTCCATATTTTCCCCAAGACTATGAGGGATATAGCACATTTCAAAGTCTCCACCTATAAGGAAAGAATAATCATGCTGGTTTCTGATTTAAATGAAATATAGAAGGTTCAATCTGAGAAATTAGCAACGCTAATGAAATGGAAATATTATTCAAATGTTGCCCATCTCACCAAAAAGTTCACAGTAGTCACACTATACTCATATTTGCCAGCTCTTTTGGACCAAACAATAAGGATGGTTTGTGAACTTGTAAGAACAGTAAATGCAAGAGTGACGACTGACCTATTTTGACAAGAGCGGGAGGGTAAGAAATCAGCTAGGTATTTTATCTATCCTCTAAAAATGGTCATATCAACGGCAATTATAAGAGAAAACCAAAGGTCATACTTGCGCTTCCACTTTGCTCTGTCATTTGAACATCTTCAAAGCTCGTATCTTTATCTTCATCCTACAACAAGCATTACGAAAGCACAAATAAATTCAGAATTCAGACTCCATAAATGCATAGAGAAACAAGAGGAAATTACTGAAAATGAAAGGCACCACAAGTAATTCCTTTACTTTGATTTTTATGTACTCCATTCCATTGTTTACTTTCGATGATGGGAGATCTACGGTCTAAGCTTGCGACGGAAATCACACAAAACAGTAAATAAGTTATAAAAATAACTCAAACTCAAACTCAGAATCCTGTAAATGTAGAAGAAAACCCAGAGAGTTCGACAAAGATGCTTGAAAAGCTACGATGAATTAAGGAAAATACAATACATACCCGAGAAAAAGAGACTTAGAGAAAATGAAATGGGATTTTCTAATAGAGAAGAAAGCTGAAACCTTTTTCCTTCAGCGCACTCAGATCCTTAAAACGAAGCAAGAGATTGAGTGTCGTCGTGGTCACAGGCAACTCCAAATAGAAACATATAAAGCTTCCATCTCAGTGTGTATCAAGAAAGCAAGAGATTGAGACGAAGATGAAGACGCAAATCACAGGTGACGAACTTGATAGCAACACAGAAGAAAACCACACAAACGAAGACCGAAAGCAACACAGACGGAGTGGCCAGAGCAATGTCGAGTGGGAGTGGGTCTGTGGGTTAGGGTTAGGGATTTGGTAAAGGGAAAGCGGCGTTTAACTGTGAGGAAGACCGAAAGCAATGAATAATATGAGTTGTGTGTTTAACTGTGGGATTGAGGCCTTTGTGCTTTTAATTGAGCGGAAGTCTTTTTTTTTTTCTTGGTATGTGAGTTGTTAGTGCTTAATCACATATTGTATAGTGAGGATTTGTGCGCCAAAATAGTTTTCTTGGGCGTCAAAATATTTTTGAAATATAAATTAATTAAAATGTTTTAACATAGTCTCAAATGTGGAGCATATCTTAACATCAATTTACTTTTGTTTTTCCCCAATTAAAGCTATGAAGAAGAATAAAATTCATAATTATATGATTCTTTCTTTTGGTTTTGTACATCCTAACAACATTTCAAGTTATGCTTTAGTGGTATGATAAAAGGAGTTTTAATATTCCTCGCTAAATGCTTTGTTAATTGGATAATTTAGAGAATAATATCCAAGTCGTTGCTAATTTGAAAATTAGAAAAGAATTTAATGTTCCTCACTAAGTTTCTCACTTATTTGACAATTTAGAGAGGAATGTCCAAGTCGTCGCTAATTTTTCTCGCTAATTTGAAAAATTAGAGAGGAATTTAATATTCCTCGCTAAATTCCTCGCTAATTCGGTAATTTAGAGAGGAATATCCAAGTCGTCTTTAATTTCCCTCGCTAATTTGGAAATTAAAGAGGAATATAATAGTCTTCGCTAATTGGGCTATTTAGAGAGGAATTTCAAAATTGTCGCTAATTTTCCTCGCTAATTTGTAATTTTCTAGTAGTGAATCACTCTTCTGCATGGTGTTTGGCTGTGTTCTTCCTTATATCCCAGGGGGCCTGACCATCTACTGCAATTACTGTGATGCTAACAACCTCAGGCTCAAGTTTTATTTTCGCACTCCTCATATCGATACGGGAGCCTACAATTCGGATCATGTTTTTATATGGCATCATAAATTTAGACAAAGCGATCGTGCCCGAGCAAGTTGTCATGGAAGGATTATTGCATGTCAATTCTCTGCTACACTTTGGGATGATGATATTCAGCTTATTGATTCTGATATCTCCATCAAAACATGTGGAGTGTGGCCTGTATATGCATCAGAGAGCAAGTTCGTATTGGATAGGAAAAGAAAGAGGGTTGCTCATGTTGACGACATGATGAGGAAACAGAAGCACCCTAAACTCGGACTTTAGCAAGATCATTGACATGATGAGGAAACAGAAGCACCCTAAACTCGGACTTTAGCAAGATCATTTACCATCAATGCCTGAGATGAAGACGACTCAGCAGTTACCATAGTCCTTGTCCTTCACGGTTATTCAAATTTTAAATTCAAATTGAAGGTAAATACTGCACTTTGTTTTCCCTCCATATTTCATTTATTCGCTTTAGCATTCCTGTATGCATTGTATTTTTTATCAATGAAAATCATGAGTGTGCGTGTGTGTGTGTTTATGTGTGTGTGAGTGAGAGCAAGGACATTGTTTAAAGCTTGTTAATTGCATCATATGGTTCTTCCTGATTCTTATTGCTCTTCGAGCTACTTCTCACTATCACCTGCAAGTGTGTAGTTGAAGCTTATTTCACGGTTTTTACTACAGAAAAGTGGTAGGGACTCCTGAGTGCAAGCAGCAGTAGGATCTGCGTTTGCACGTTGCAGACATAGATTGGTTTAGCGTCAATGAACTAAATACTGTGGAAAGTTCTAGTCTACTTCTGTTAAAAACTTAAAGCGGAACGTTTTTACTGTGTGGTCTTTTTTTTCTAGTTGAATTTTTGTGCACATGATGATGAGGCTCTCTGGAGATTTTTACTTTGTGGTTTTTCAAGTTACAAGTATTAATGTGTGCTTAATTTGTCCATATTTGTTCTCATGTATTATTTTTACATTGCTCTGCTTATTCTGCAAAAGTTCAAATTCTTTGTCAACTTGCTCTGCTTGCTTCATGCTCCAAGCTTCTTTTGAGATGGTGGGTCCACATCACAAAAGGTGCTGCCATAAGAGGTGTGGCTTGGTTTGGAAGAGCTTCTGGGGAGCTTAAATGTACATTCAACAATGTTTTTCTACAAAATAAAATTATCTTCTTCACATATTTACCTCAGTTTACATAAAAGTACTTTTTTACCGTGTTCTCAAACGGATCCCATTATTATTTTCATTTAAGGAAGACCTGCAAAAGTATATTGCCTTCTCATGTCAAACTTCCAAAAGTTTGGTGGTGATGAGATCAAAAAGTTCAACACAAAGGTTATAATGGGGAAATTATGGTGCTCATGTGAAGTGACGTGTTTATTGTATAATGGGGAAATTATGTTGCTCATGTGCAGTGATGTGTTTATTTCTTTCAAAGAAACTTTTTAAGTGACTTTAATAAAAAAAACATATATAAAACAATTTAGGGAAAAACCAAACCAAAGGAATATTATTTTTCTTGAATGGACTTGTACGATTTTATCTAGAATTTAGGACAAATGATTTAATATATATATATATATATAGATAAGGTGATTTTGCTTGTAATACATTACAAAATGTTCTATTAATTCTTCTTAATAACACAGGATGGAAAGGTAGTAGTAACAATTTTCATAAATTAAAGAAATTTGTTAAAATTGATGAGAATGTTTTATCTTACCAAATCTCAACTCTACCCTAACTATATATATATATATATATATATATATATAGATTAGTCACATTGAGCCTCAACTAATTCGGGTCAAATTGGGAAGAGCGACAAGGATAAGATAGAAACCCTCCCACAAGTATGTAACGCCACTATATACCCAATGCATAACATTTCATTAAGCAAGGACAACTCGAATCAATTAGCTGAATTAAGCCCTCACAAAATGGAGATCCGAGCCACCAAATGATTTATTTTTATTTTCCTCAGTAGCACCACAGCAAGTCAACATAAATAAACTATTTATTTGATTTTATTTTCTTTTTGGAGCGTATATATAATGTGTGAGTGCGTGTGACAAATGGAGGAGACGCGCAGAAGCCAGCTTGCCATTTTAAATCATTAAACCAAAGATTCCCCATATTGATCATAAGGAAGTTTCCTAACCTATAGGATTTACGTGGTCAGAGGAGAAAAAAAAGGAATATCCGAATATCTCACTTGTTATTCATGCGTGTTGGTAACGTACATTAAGATTTGTTTGGCATCACTTTATGAAATTTAGATTTAATTTCAAAATCTAGATTTTGATCTAAAATGTAGTTTTGTCCAAATATAAAAATTTTTCTGATAAGTTATTTTGATTACAAAACATCGGTTTGAAACCTAGGTTTTCTCTTTTGTACTTTTTCATCTTTTTCTTACTTTTTCCTCTTTTCTCTTTCCTACTTTTTTCCTTCTTTTTCTTTCCCCTTTCCTACTTTTTTTCTTTCTTTCTCTTTTATCTTTCGTATTTTTTCTTTCTTCTCTTTCCTCTTTCCTACTTTTTATTCTTTCTTTTTCCTCTTTCCTACCCTTTTTTGCCTCAGAATCCACAAAAGCTAATAACTTTCCAAATATAAATCATTTTTCAAAATCTAGGTTTTGCCTTGAAATCTGTAAAAACTATTTTCCAAAATTTATTCTCCAAAACCTAGATTTTACGTTGGAATTTGTAAAAGCTATTTTCAAAATAGCTTCTAAACAACACTAACTCCAACAATGCTAGCTGCGTGTGAGATACTCGCTACTGAGTGATATTATATTTACAATATCTGATATATTTACAAAATATCATAACTAAACTATACTTGATGAATGTGGGTCTAACATAACGTGATTATACCAATGATATCAGTTCCTACACTCCCCTTAAGTTGGTGCATTTAAGTTGATGAATGTGGGTTTTTTTTTTTTTGACTTGATGAATGTGGGTTTAACACTATATACTTTTATTGAATATAGCTCTGACACCGTTTATTTTGCTTAGGTGAAAAAATGTCTATGAATTCTTTAAAATTGAGTAAAAATACCATGGTTATTGAACTCGAATTGGAATTGCCGAGTTAACTCTAAACTCGACGATCGGCCATCAAGACGGTTTGGGTGAGTCTTTAACCCGTGATCATGGTGACTCGATCTGATTTGGTAAGAAATGGTTTGATTTGGAACTAACTCGGGTGACTCACTTAATGGTGAGTCACTAGAGTTACACCATTGTTTCCTTTAAAAAACAAAAAGAAAACTTAGTCACTATTTCATCTCTTCTCTTTTGTTTTAAAGATCCGTTGCAATTTATATGCTTATTTGAGAAGTATGTTCAAATCATATTGCACATAAATCAAGATAAAACTCTTATCACATATTTATATTGGCTTGCGTAAAATAACTCTTTCAACAGATTCTCAAACACGCACTATATCATCTTCTTAACCCATATAGTTCTCCTTAGTGCTATTGTATATCACTTCTTCTTTCTCACCCTCACTGCAACTCGTGTTGTTATAATGCGTGTTTGGGAATTTATTGAGAGAATGATTTATAGATTGTGACAACTATATGATAGAAATTTTATCTCAACTTATATGTAACGTGATTTGAATGTGTAAATCAAAGATAGGTTGCAGGAAGGAAATGGAAGAAGGTAGAAGAAGCACATCGATAGAAAATGAGACGTCTTATCAATTCTTATGCCGTGTTCTAGACTAAAGAAAGACTAAGGGTTCGTTTGGTTTGAAACCTAGGTTTTCTTTTTCATACTCTCTTTTTACTACTCTTTCTTACTTTCCTCTTTCTTACTTTTTCTCTCTTTCTCTTTCTTACTTTTCTCTTTCATACCCACTTTTTCTTACTCTTTTACCTTGAAATCTGTAAAAGCTATAACTTCCCAAACATAAATCACATTTCAAAACCTAGGTTTTACCTCGGAATCTGTGAAACCTAGGTTTCAAACCTAGCATCCAAACCAGCCCTGAAGAAAGGAAAGTTAGTCAATCTTATGTCTTGTCTCTCATAAAGCGTGTTGAGTCATGAGTGTTAATGGGGAAGCCACAGGGGAGAGAGAAAAAGAAAGAAGGAAAAATTATCCAGAGATTTCAAGTAATATAATTAACCATAAAATGGTGTTAAAAATTTATCATGAGGTCTCAGAAGTAGCTGCTGAGGTTATTAATGAACGCTAGTAAGATTGTTAGTGACAACCTCAACAGCTACTCCTGGGATCTCATAGTAATTTTTTGAATTTTTAGGATTATTTTATAGTTAATTCTATTATTTAAAATATCTGGGTAATTTTCTCAAGAAAGAAGAAGAAAGAAAAGAGAAGAAAAAGGTGAAAGGAAAAGGGAAAAAAATTGAAAATAATTCAACATACACAACTTCTTTGTGGTTGTTTTGAAATTCCTTATTTTCAACTGTGCATGTAAACTAAGATAAAATCATCTTGAAATTTATAAATTCCTTTTTGGATTTTGTAAATTCTTCTTGAAATCTATGAACTTATTTCTACCAACGGATTTTTAAACACACACTCCAAACTGAGTATCGTAAGGATTTTATTTTCTAAAAGTACGCTGAACAAAGTCAGCAGAAAATCTTATCATTAGCATCCCTCTTAGAGAACAATGGAGATCTCATTCTTTGGAAATTTATGAATAGTGAAATAATTTGTAAAAAATGGGTATGTATTAAAAAGAAATTTATTAGTAAAATATAAATAGTTTTACCCATTTTAATTAAATTAATTTTTTTATTTATTATTGGTTTAACTCTGAGTGGATTTCGATCTAATCCAATGTGAGTATGTGTGACTAAACTGGGTTTAGCATTGCGGTCTAAGTTTTATGACATTGAAAAATACTATCTACAAGCAAGCAAGGGACCCACGATTACTTTTTAAATTTCGTGGATCCCAAGTAAGATGTTTTGCATTTTTTGTTTCTTCTCTTTTTTCGTAAAATTAATATGTGGTGTAAAGTTTATTTTCAGCTTAACATAATCATATAGAAAAAAATTGATGGGTGGTGGTGATGGCCGGGTTTGTTTGACATTCATTTTAAAAAAATTAAAAGTCCTTTCAATAGTGTTTTTATATAAAACGAGATAATTTTCTCCTCATATTTACATCGATTTAATTTAAGTAAAAACACTTCTCCACTCTATTTTCAAACGTCCACGGCTGCGACAACAGCAGTACCGTCAGTTGCTGTGGCAGTGGCGATGAGGGGCCGGGGCATGCAAATGGGATCCAACCAAACAGACTTCAAGTTTTGTCTGAAGTAAAGGATTGATACAAAAGTGTATACGTAATTTTACACTTAAATCCTTCTTTTAAAGTAAATGTATTTGTTTTTAAATTTTAGTTGAAAGTAATTATCTGATAGTCGGCAAATATTTTATGTTACTCGTTAAATTCATTTAATTTTTAATTTTATTATCGCAATAATTCTATTATTTTCTAATTTTTAAATTATCGTTTTTTAATTCTGTCAACTAATATTTTTGCCGTTTTTGTTCTGTCTCCTTTATTGACTTTGATTTCAAAATTAAAAATTTGCAATTTTATCATGTATTACCTGCTTGTTTTTTAATTTTATTTGAAGGTAATTGCTTGAGCTGAAAAATATATGATGGGGTGGTGGTGATAGTTGCGACAACAGCAGTAGCAATTGGAGTGATCACTACTATTACCTGTTTGAAGTAAAGGATTGATGCAACCATTACTTGTTGTTTGGACACTCATCACTAGAACATGATCAAGAACAAGAACGTACACTTGGTTGCATGCATGCTTCTTGTCTAAGTAGTGTGTGATCACTCATCACACTTGCCTCCTCTCTTTCCCATTTCAAATCCATTATATTGTGGGAAAATTTTGGATATATTTATAATATTTGTACAAAAATTTTGTCGTCATGCATGCATGGTTAACCAAATTAATATAACTAATCAACAAATTAAATGAATGCTCTTCGCGTATTGAAGGCGAGTCAATGACTCAAACTTTGTCTTCATGCATAACCGATTGTTCTTAAAGTAAATAGTATTTGTTTCAAATAGAGATTTTGTTTTAAATGAATGGTCTTTCTCATATTCAAAATTGAAGAAGACAAATTTGGTGATGATAATCCAACCATCCACATTTAAGGTCTAGATGTTTTGAATCACCTTAATTACAAAATCATAATCTAACTGTATTTGAGCAAAATCATTTAGATTGGATTGAGCAAATGATAATAGTTTTCCATAAAATTTTTGGATGAGATTGAGGTCTCAAATGTCCAATCATGATCATCCAAAACAAAATGATCAATATGCTTAGAAGAAATCATCTTGTGATCATTACGATGTATTATTATAGTTTCAAAGAAACTTTTTGAGTGATTTTAATAAAAAAACATATATAAAAGAGTGTAGGGAAAAATCAAACCAAGGTCCAAATTAAATTAAGAAAAATATATGAAAGCCACATAGACTTATCATTCACTAGGTACTTGACTTTTCAAATATTTCTTGAATGGATGTCGTACGATTTTCCCAAGCATTTCCGGTTCCCCATCAAAATTTGAGAATCACTTCCTTCCCACGTATATCTAAATTAAAAAAAGACATTTTAAAATCGGTAAAAAAATATCAAAATACATAAAAAAATCTAAAAATTCGTAAAATCTTCTCAAAATTTGTGAATTCATTTCTCCTAATAAAATCCCCCAAAGATTAGAATTTTGTCATGTTTCGGACTGATTTATGAAGTCATGTTGACAAAATAAAATAGAAAATTTACCATCATCATCAAATTCCAAATAAAGGAATTAATGAATAAAATATTCTAAAGATTGATAAAATTACCATCAGGTCCTAGAGTAGCTGATCCGATTGTTATTAACAATATCACCAACCGTCAATGACAACCGGAGAAATTACTGCATGGATATGATGGTAATTTTACCAGTCTTTAAGACATTTTTGTCCATTAATTCTTTTTTTGGATCTAATTGCAGATTTTTCAATAAAATATCATCTAATCAACAAACTTATGTTTAAAAAATCTGCAATAGAATGACCCTTTTTGAATTAACGAACTTGCATGTCTGAGGGAAGTTACTCAGAAACTTCCTTCCTTACGCTTATAAATTGGATAGCTGTTGTCTACTCTACACACGTCACACCATCACTTACTGCTCTTAGTTTACATGCAGAAAAGGTTCCATCCATTTGGCCACTTAAGCTTTGTGCAGGTATGATGATCTTCTTCCTGGATCCTTGTGTGTACTTGATTATTAACACTATATATATAGTCATTATTCTTTCAAAGAAGTCATCCTTTTTTTCCTTCCCAAAAAAAAAATCCTGTTCTTTTTCAAAAGAAAGGAAGAAAGAAATCTCTACCTTGCTGTGATTAACATCTAAAATTAAAGCCTTGTTGATCTTACTTCTCTACAGTTAATGACAGGTTGCTTCTACTTCTTTCCTTGTTACTAAATAACGGGTCGATCTATTTAGATCTGACTGACATCAAAGGATTGTATTTTGAACCGCAGCCTTTAAACCGAAGAGCTCAGGCATAAGGGTTTTAGGCTTTGTTTAACTAAAATTGTTATTGTTCTTTCTTTTTTTAAGTAACTATAATAATATTTATGATTTTAGATATAAATATTATCAAAAGAAATAAAGTTAAATTAACAATACGTTATGAACGAAAATTTCAGCCCTTGTACTTAAAAACTATTTTCAATATAGCCATAAGACTTTTTTCTATAATAATCATATATTTAAAATGAGAAGTAAGATGATGTTTAAATGTTATGAATGTAAGAAATAAAATGGTAAAATAAAGCTTTTCACTCTTTCTCCAATTTTGCAGTTCGTCATGTGAGCCCAGATCACGCCATTTCATGTACCTTAGGCTCATTTTAACTTATTTTTTTAAATTTTAAATAAATTAAGACAATAAAAATTTTAATTTGATTTTTAAAAATTAGTTTGTACGTGAAAACAACGAAACAATTTTGGTAAGAAATTGCGAAGAACATGGATTCTATGAATGAAAAAACATACACATAATAAATGACACGCACAAAAATTGAAAATAAATGTGTGATTTGGAAGGATTTCTTGTGAAACTTGAAGGTAATTAAATAATTGTTAAAATATAATGTTTAATATAAATGAAAAAAATTAATACATGGTGTATAATTGATAAGAAAACAAATTTAATATAGAAAAGTAACACTTATTTTTTTAACAAAGTAACTTATATATTGAAAATAATCAAACAAATTTGACTTAAAAAATGAGAACAAAGTCTGATTAAAATAAAAGAAATAAGAAATAAAATTTGACAATAAGAAGTGAATAAATGTAGTAAGAGGGGACAAGGTTTCAAAAAATGAATTAATATTTGATTTATAATTTAGAATGACTTTTTTTCTGAAAGTTGTAAGGAAACATAGAAAGAAATTTGAAAAACATAAAAAAAAAAATTAATTTGATGTGTCTAGACGGGTTTGCTTATTTAAGCTGCGGGCCTACAAGGCCAACACTGAACTCGATTGTTTTCCTAGCTCTTTGTATGTGCTCACCTTCCCCTTTAAGTACATCTTTAAAGTTATATATTAGTCTTTTTAAAAATTACATAATTGGTTAAAGTATATTTTTAATCTTTTATGTTTGGGTCAGGTTTCACTTTATCCTTAAAGTTTTAAAAGTACACTTTCAATCCCTCAAACTTAACGCCGTTAATTTCTCTTAACAGAAATTGCTGAATCATTCAACTTATCGCTATTATTTTAAATCTTTTTTATTTTACACAATTCAAAATATCAAATTTATTATATTACTAAATTAAAATTAAAATATGAGTATGTTTTTTCAACGTTTTATTGCACATTCATCAATTAAATTTGATGAATTAGCAATTTCCATAAAAAAAACTAACGTCGTTAAGTTTAAGGGACTGAAAATGCACTTTTTAAATTTAAAGGACTAAAATGAAACATGACGTAAATATAAAGGACTAAAATTATACTTTAGCCTTACATAATTGTTATATATATTAGTATTATCTGCCGCCATTAAATAGAATAGTAGGTTGATTTATATATATATATATGTATGTGTGTGTATAATTAGTTTGTGTATCATTTTATTAGTTGGATAAATTAGATTGGATAAAAACAATAAATATAAATACTTCAAATTAATATATTTAACTTCCTTAATCTCCTAAGAAAGTCATTGTACCAAGGAGTTAAGTTTTCTATTTTATTTTTTGTACTGTTCTAAGTTTTTTTTAATTTTTTCGAGTTTTAACATTAAAAAAGAAAAAATAATTATTATATAATAATGTTATATAACATAATAAAGCCAATGGCATATTTATTGTTTAATTGCTTTTTGCTGTGTTCAATTATTATTTAACATAATAATGTTATATTTATTGTTTATCAGGAAAAACCAATGGCATCTTCTTCCTCCATATCCTCCCAAAGTCCTCCGACAAGATATGATGTTTTTATCAGCTTTAGAGGTTCAGACATAAGATTTGGTTTTCTCAGCCACCTGACGAAAGAGTTGCGCCAAAATCATATTGATGTATACGTGGATGAGAGGCTTGAGAGAGGTGCAGAAATATCATCGGCACTTATGGAAGCAATAGAAGAATCAAGTATTTCACTGGTGATATTGTCAAAAGACTATGCTTCTTCAAGGTGGTGCTTGGAGGAGCTCGTCAAAGTCATGGAATGCAAGGAAACTAATAACCAGATTGTAATACCAGTATTTTACAACGTAGATCCATCTGATGTTAGACATCAAAAAGGCTCTTATGCAGATGCATTTGCCAAACATGAACAGAAGTTCATGGATGATATGGACAAGCTACAGATTTGGAGATCAACTTTAAATAAAACTGCTAATTTATCTGGGTATCACTATTCATCATATTTTCAGTAAGATTCCTTAGTCAATATGTGTGTGTGTGAGGTTTTCTTAGTTTTTCCAAAAATAATGAAGTTATCAAATTATATCTGCACATTCATTATTAATTGCTATGGTATGCATGGTAATTAATTATTCTTTTTCACTTTTTATTTGTTAGGAATGAATCTGAACTCATTGATGGAATAGTGGACAATATCTTGAAAAAATTGGCAGACAAGTACACAAGGAAGTCTAGAGGCTCTAAACTCCTTGTTGGGATTTATCAGAATTTTGCTAAGGTTGGATCATTAATGAGAATTGAGCCACAACAAGTTCGATTCCTTGGAATTTGGGGCACAGGAGGAATAGGTAAAACAACTCTTGCTCGAGAAATATTTGACCATTTTTCTTCTCAATTTGAAAGCTCTTGCTTCTTAGAAAATGTGAGAGCAAAATCAAAAAAGATTGATGGGCTCAAACGTTTGC
>JANTPZ010011176.1:0-10554 GCA_025593235.1 Vachellia pachyceras | reverse complement strand
GATATAAACATTACCACCATATGTGTACATTCCATTGGACCCCCGTTTTGCGCGGTGCATACATATCCTGGTTTATTACCTTCCACTTGCCCATACCTTGGCCTACAGAACGTAGTAATGGAACTGAAATTTCTTGAAGGTGCATTATTGATGATGAGCCAAATTAAGAAAAAGGTGTGGGGCCAGTTGGGTGGTAGTGGCATCATCAATCACCCCCACCTCCTCCTTCGCTTAGGACCTAATCCATCTCTCTCAACGCCATTTGTTTCACTCTGTACATGATCATCACGAAGATGAAGATGAAGACAATATTTTTTCCTTTTTTATTGATGATTTGACAGATGCACAATCACAGTGATGATACATAGAGGCCCACACACATGGGAGTTAAGCCCTCTTCCAACTTTTAAAAGCAGAGGAAAACTGACCCTTCACGCAAATAACATTATGGGTCCATTTAGTAAAATGGTAGAGAAGTACTTATGGACTTATTCACACAAGTCGAGACAAATATATGAAGGAGATTGTATTGTTTTACGAAAAAGCACTGTTGAACGTACTTATGACTGTAAGCCAAGTGTTGCCAAACAATCACCATGCAGTGCCAAGCAGCAGCGGCAATTAATAAAAACATTAAAAATGCATAATTCTTTACAATATTACATCAAATAAGAGGACGGTACACTGAAATTTTGCTCATAGTTAAAAAACATATGGATCTCATAAACCCACAAACTCTGGCTTCATTTAATTTTTTGTTCTCAGCATCATCCTCATCACTTGGACTTGAATGGGATGGCCCTGATCACCACCACGTGGTACAGTGCCGCCAGCGCTGCTCCGATGAATGGTCCCACCCAGAAAACCCACTGCAACACACACACATCCATAGCATTAAGTACCATCCGAAACTTCAGCTGCTCCGATGAAAATATAGTAAGAAATAAGAATTAATCTGATCGGTTATGAAACTTACGTGTTCATGCCAGCCGAGGTGTTTGTTGAAGATGATGGCGGCTCCGAGACTTCGAGCAGGGTTGATGCCGGTTCCGGTGATAGGGATGGTGGCCAAGTGAACCAAAAACACAGCGAACCCAATTGGTAGGGGTGCCAAAATCTGATCCAAATTCATTCATTTCCAAAACGTCACAAAAACAAAACCCAATAATATAATCCCCATAATAATGGTTGCTTTGAAAAAAAGAAAGGTTAAACTTGTCATCCTTCGACAAAAGAACGATGATCTACTTACGGGGACGTGGGAATCGCGAGCGCTCCGCTTGGCATCGGTGGCGGAGAAGACGGTGTAGACAAGGATGAAGGTGCCAACAATCTCAGCGCCGAGGCCGTCTCCTTTGGTGTAACCGTCGTGCACGTAGTTAGCACCGCCGCCCAAGTCGCCGTAGAGTTTCTTTCCCTCGAAACCCTTCACAACACCGGCACCACAGATCGCACCCAGGCACTGCATCACCATGTAGAACACTGCCCTCGTCAACGACAACTTCCTCCCCAAGAACAACCCAAATGTCACGGCTGGGTTTATGTGACCACCTGCCACACAAAGAAATCATTTCTCAAGCTCTAAAATAAGCGGCCCGGGCTCTTAACCTTGTGGTCGTGGGTTCGAGCCCCACGGTGGGCGCTACCTTTTTCTTTCTTTGTTTTTTTTTGCTTAAGATTATTTAAAATTTTGCCGAACCTGAAATTCCAGCTGTGCAATAGACGAGGGCGAAGATCATGCCACCAAAAGCCCAGGCGATTCCTTGAATTCCAACGGTTGTGCACTTTGAGGCGGAGCGACTAACGCCCATAACAGTCAGGATGGTGATGTAAAGGAAAAGGAAAGTGGCCACGAACTCGGCGATCCCGGCTCTGTAGAAGGACCATGAAGTCAACTCAGATGGCTCGAACAGCGGCGCCGGCGGTGGCTCCTGGTAGTCCTTCTCGTCATCTTGGCTCTGAGCCGCTGTCCCGATGGGCTGCCTCTCCGGGAACTTGTTCGCTCCCAACGAAACATCCTGCTCCTTCCCCTCCATTTTCTCGAAGATTCCGGTGGTGGCGGTGTGTAACAGAGAGAGAGAGAGAGAGAGAGTTAGTGATGATGAGCGAGATGAGTGTCTCACTTATTACGGATTTATAAGCAGAATCAAGTTTAGTTGAGAAAGATGAAGACGAGAAGTAGTGGGGCCCATGCGGCGTAATATATTGAAGAATTGAGCCTCATTTTCCTATCTCTGGGCCCGTCATTTCATTTTTGTTGTATTTTTTTATAAATCTTGTATCTGATGTATTTTAGATTTATTATCTGTCTCAGGCTAATCCGAATCTCCGTGAGGAGATCATATAGTGGTAACGAGGTACTAATAGGATAACTTTTTTGAGGTTGCGTTAATTATCGCGGCTATCACTTTTCAGGGTTTAAACTGTCACACTGAAAAATGGTGGCTTTAACTCTTATCAATTAACGCACATCCGTATTTTTCTTGTATATTAATTGTTCACGATCTTACTCAACAGTGAACAGTGGCTTGGTTGGCGCATTGGGAAGGATTAGTCCAAGCCCGTAACAAGTGCATTGCCAGCTGGCAGGCTTCTAGCCACTCGCACGAAAACGACCATGTCCTGCGCCGACTGGAACAGAAAAGGGTCTCGATTTCGCCCCACAGGAGTCAGCCGTTCTGTTTCTTCAACCTCACTCCTACAAGCTACAATACATCACGTTAAACTCGAGCCTCTTGCCAGGACACGTGTCCTCTATATGTGGTCTTGGTTAATGGAACGGCCAGGACGCTTCAACACGTAAGCAGCTATTGCTACATGGTAACTGCTGCTAACTCCCATCCTATTCATAAGTAATGTTTAGGTTGAATTACCTAAGTTCGAGGAGGAGTTATATGTATAAAATGATTTTAAATATTAGTTTTAAATATAAAATGGTTTTAAAGATTCACAAAATAATAAAATGGTTTTAGGAATAGCTGTTCAGGTTGTAAATGAAGGCTGCTGAAATTGTTAGAGGTTGTTTATTTTGTTTGGAATCCGAGAGTAATTGTCCCTAATATTTAACTTTTGTGTACTTGATCCTTCTTAAAGAATGAGTTTTTTTTTTGGCCAACATATAAAGAATGAGTTGGACTGTCAAAAATTTAATAGTCTCATTTCATTTTTCCCACCAATAACCCCATTTTTCCATTCTGTTTTTTTCCTACTTATTCTTTTTTATAATTGTTATAGAAGATAGGTGAGGGTATTAATTAGTGATCCCCAGAAAAAAAATTGAACAGCGAATAAAGATTATTATTTGCATTTTTAATCGACATAATAAATCATGAGCAAGATGATCGGGGAATAAATGCCGATGTGTGTATAAGCAAACATAATTACGATGCAATAATAAATATAAGAAGATGGGAATCTTCGTGTAATAAGCTGACTGGACTGGCTCAAGAGTGAAAATGTGAAATACTACTATCTATCCCATCAATATCAAAATTTTGAGCGGAAATTCTTAGATCATCGACCCAACTATTATTTAAAAAAACCCGACCGTTAAATATTATTGGCACCCTTTTAGTAGTGTTGTTGTCTTGTTATCATGGGCGGATCGTGGGGTGCGGTGACTTTCAGAAAATTAAATATATATTAGTACTATGTGATTTATTTTGCATCAATTCATTGTTAATTTTAAACTAATTAAATTTTTTTCAAAACATATTAAGAACAAATCACACTTATGTTAAACCTACTATTAAAAAAATAGTTTATCCTCTGAGTCACGGTTTTGAGTCCACCACTGCTTATTATTATGAGGTGGACCATGATTTCGGTAAGGAGGCTCCAGAACAGGAATATAGTGTGTGTGAAGTCATCTTCATTTAATTATATATAACTTCTGGATATCTTATATCGATCATATATATATATATATATATGTATATTAAAGAGCATTATTGAGTCTTGTAAGTTAATAATGTAGTGACAGGTAACATAGGGCAGCGACTTTGTGATACAGATTAATCGTTCCTTCGCGTGGGTATAAAAAATCAGAGGTAGAAACCACTAATGATTGAGGGAGCTTGACGTGCAGGGTGTATATATGTTAATAAATGGACAAGCGTATTCTGGCAATTGGATTCTCACATCTCATATATAAGTACAAAACAAGAGGCCAAAAGGGCCAGAGAAAGGGAGGATTAAAAAACAGTGTGTGGGTTTGTGAATATATGCAAGATTATAGAAATGATGATACCTAATCATATATAATTAGTAGTTTGGTGTTATATTAGTAAGAATGACTTGTATCGGATAAGATTAAGAACAAACCCAAAGGAGGCTCTGGACGGCTCATCAATAATATAAAAATTGCAAAAGCAATTTGAACAAACCAAATGGTGGGGGAATCTTATGAAATAGTTTAGGTCATTGGATGTGTTCTGGCAAAAACATGAAAGAGAAGAGGAACATGATTGATGATTGTGTCTGTCCAGGTGGGAGTGGGTGTGCCATGGCCCTCCATGTTCCTTCTCCTTCTCTGTGTGTATATATGTTCATGGCTTTGAATGCATAGACAGCTATGATAACAAGGTTAATATAATCTCAGTTCCTTAAATTTACTTTCATTTTGGTTCTGATCAATATGATATAATAAAAATATGTATCGTTTTACCCCTTTGAAATAAAAAGAAAATAAAGGTAAATTTAAGAGATAAAAAATCATATAAACTCTAATTATAAATCTAATTGGGACGAGTCGGAAAAGCCCATGACTATGTCAAACGATACACTTGTTTTCTTGTTTCCATGTGGGGCTACAAGCTCACCGCCTCCTTCTTTATGTCCGAATCACAATAAGCTTTTTATTACAGGCAGACCCCTTCAATTTTGTTTACTCCCTTGTGATGGTATCCAAAATAAACAAATTACGGTTAAAAAAATTAAAATGAAAGTCTATACGTAGTTTAGCATTATTTTTAATTAGGTTCATGCAGTTTTTTCTGGAAAGGTTACTGTGATGTTTCAATTAAAAAAATTTAATTCATAAAAAATTTGCACAACAAATATACAGTATGTGATGACAAGATCAGGTTGCATGTTCACTCATTGATGCGTGGATGTAATGTTTCATTTTTTGTGAAAAAATTAGAAACATGAGACCTACAAGTTAAAAGCGAGTGAAACTACAAGACATTGATAAAAAGCAGTAAAAAATTATTTAAAACATGTAAAACTGTGAGGATATGATTAAAAGGCAAAAAGAAACTGGAGAGACCATATTATAAATTATAAGGGCAAGCTGAATATATTTTCCTCAGAAAATCATGGATGCTCTGGCTGCCAACTTATAGTTGTTTCATATATAAAGGTTATAATTTATAACAAGAATCCTACCACTCACATCCGATTTGAGTTGGGTTTATTGTTTTTTGGAATATGATGGAATAAAGATTTGATTATGGGTCCGTTTGACAACGCGGTAGAGAAGTACTTATAAGTACTTTCACATAAGTCGAGGCAAATATATGGAGGAGATTGTCTCGTTTTACGAAAAACATTATTGAGCATGGTTATAAGTGCTTACAAGCACTTTTGGCAATTTGCCAAACAGTGCCTATATATAAAGAATGAAACAATCACGAAACAAATCTTAGAGGGTCTTTTTGATTCATGGGTGCTTTAATTTTTACATTAATCTTAACGGTTGATTTTTAACCCATGAGGCGGTGTGACTGAGAGATTTTTTAGGAAATAAATATTGTGTATGATTTGACGTGACAGGATTTTTTTTTGAAATAGCGAAATCCCTAAATAGAAGAATTAATAAACAAAAGGTTATAAAGATATATAAAATTACCATAATATCTTAGAAATAATTGATGAGATTGTTAATGAAGGCTGATAAATTTGTTAATGCAACTTCAGCAGCTACTCCTAGAATCTAATGATAATTTTGTGATTCTTTAATACCTTTTATTCATTAATTTTTTTATTTGAGATCCAATTGTAAATTCCCATTTTTCTTCTTTTTTTTTCCCATGGCGCTTCTTGTTTTTAAAATTAATAATTCCCATAGCTGTCAGCCAAATGTCGCCTTCCGCTTGGAGCAGAACAAGCTTTTAAAATTAAATATACGTGTGGATTATGGTCTTGCTTGGCAACAAGATGCTTATAACCATAAACACATTTAACAGTGGTTTTTTGTAAAATGAGACAATCTCCTCTACATATTTACCTCGATTTATATGAATAAACACATAAGTACTTCTCTACTCTTCATATATATTACAGATAAAACTTCGGCAAAAAAAAAAAGATATTACAGATAAAAAAATATAGACTTATTTGCGAAGTTAGTGAACTAATGACAAAAGACACTGTGTTAAATTATGTAGTCCTAGCTCAGTAGAGACCGTCAGAGAAATTGGAGCCACAGGTTTGTGTGGACGACTACGACTCCCACAGGCGGCTCCTGAAATGAAATGAAATGAAATTGAGGAAATATTAAACCAAATTAAGATATATTATTAAATATTGTAATGCGATGCTCTGTGTGCTAATTAGCTGAATTATTATTCTCAAAGCCCCACATGACGCAACACTGTGTGCTTTTGCCCTACTTTTGTCTACCTTAGTGTTAATAATACAGAGGATTAACTTCATTTATCAGAAAATCGTTTTTAATTAGGAAACCTTCGGATGGACGCAAAGGTACCCTAATCCTAATCTCCAATTATGTGTGTTGTGGAACATGAACAAAAGGTGTTAAGAAATCATTTAGACTAATAAACAGGACATATATTGATAGGGCACTGATTATGATGAAAGGTGATTCTCTATTTATTTGGCCACTTTTAAACTTGTTTTTTTTTATCTGGAAAAATGATTAGATGATGTGCATATTAATATTATCCACTCCACTCTATGAAAAAAATTAAAATAGAAGTGCAATGTATACTGTTTGAAACAGTTAGATATTGAATTATCTTTATCTTTTTTTGTTATTATTTTATGATTGGTCTTTTGTTAATTAAGAAGCACAGATGGAAAAATATAAGATTTACTAATTAAATTCACTTAAAATCTCATAAGCTTCCTTTCACACACAATTTTTTGATGAGAATCTTATGGTAGGATATGGGAAATCTTAGAAATTCACTTAAAATTTCAGAAGCTCTGCTGTGTTCCGGAAGCGTAGTGATAAATTAGGGGGTTCAGTTCTAAGATTACTTCACAAATTGCAATTTTATTTGTAATTGATTTTTCAACTGTCACAATAAAACTCATCGACAGTCCTGGCTACACTTCTACTTTATAGTTTATTTTACAACTAATTTTTTTTTTGAAAAATTACAATTAAGTGTTTGAGATTAGTTTAACTTCCAAGATTCATCATTAAGCTACGTTGACAACAGTATCAGATTATTTTTGACCATTTCTTTTAGTATTCATCCTTCCTTGGCATTTTTGAAAATTCATAGTCCTTTGTAACTCGTTTAGTTTACAGAATTCATGGGACTGCAATAAAATGTAACAGATGTGAATATAATATAATAGAATGACAATTACATACAATTTGTTTGATATCAAAAAAATAATAAAATGAAATTCATATTTTATCTACAAATATAAGAAAAATGTAAAATTCATATTTAATACTAAAAATGAATATATAAATGTCTAATATTAATTTATGAAAGATACAAGTACTCACATATTAATTCATAAGAGTTATAATTTGGATTATATACTCAAAACTATGTAATAAGGTTACATGATTTAATACAATACGTTGTAATCAGGATTATGTTTAATTACATTAATATTTTTACCAAATATTTTAATTAATAGAATACATTTATGATTATTTTTCATGTAATTGAATCAATGAGACATGGCAAAACTGCAAAAAAAAAAAAGAATCAATGGGACCATTAGATTTTTTTTAGCAGTACTGCCATGTCTTTCATATTTGGAAAAACTTTTGTTAACGGTGCATGCAATCAAGATAAAATGTATCTCAAAATCTGTAAAAGTATATTGATATGCGTAAAAGCATCTCAAAATCCATAAACTCATTTCGCACCACGGAATCAATAATACAAGTGTAGTTTCTACTTTCTACTGTAGCTTTTGATTATTGAATGTTCTTCAAATGAGGGTTTGATTCTATTCGAATTAAATAGAATCAAGGATGAATGAAAATGGAAAAATAAATCAAAATCTGGACTATCATATCACTCAAATGGCAAGTCTCATTTCACAGAGTGGAGGACGACATTTTTTTTTCTAGGCATAAGTATCCTCTTATATGAGACATTCATATTCAAAATATTGTTAAATACTAAATATGGACATATCTCCCAATAAAATTCAAACATTAGTTTAACACATAATAAAGAACCAATCTCTTACTCAATCACGCTTGAAATTGAGAATAGATGAAGATATTGTAAATTTTTTTTTTGTACAAAAATTTTAGGCAGGGGGTTAGGCTCACCCACAAGGTAAGGGTAGGGCGAAATCTCCCTTCCTCCTAGGTCATACCAATGTTGGGCAGGGCGAGCCGTCAATTACCCTCAGGCGTTTACCTAAACATCAGAAATTAGGATGTCTCCCCAAACACGGGGACTGGAGCCACAACAAAGTGACCTTCCCCGGTATCATTGTAAATTTATATGAAAGTATATATAGCCAATCTGGCCAACAAAAAATTGCATAAAAGGCCCCCTAGCTCAAGACTAATTCGGGCCTACATGCATGAATTTGGGCCAAGCATTGAGAGCTACCTTTTTGGTAATAAACTGCAAAATGGACAAAAAGTCTCATACGTCATAATCAAGTGGCATAAGCCTGTCTCTCTATGTCTATCTACTGTATATATCACCAACAGTGGTTGATAAAGCTTTTAAGAAATTGGCTCGCATCCCATGAGTTCAGATTCCGTCATCGATACAATGCCGTTGTTTTACGATTCTATGTGTTGTATAGCATTCATGAATGAAATATGGAAACATGATGATGTATGCCAATGGCAGTAAAGGTGCAGTAATTTTATATGCTCTGCTTCCCTTTATATTTCAATACTCTGTCTGTTCAACATCGCTTTCTTGTGCTCCATCATTCTATCTCAGCATGTGAGGGAATTATATAAGATAAAGTATCTCAAAAAATCGATTGATATTGACCTACCTATAAGTCAAAGTCAAAGTCAAAGTGGTTGAGCATCCTAAAAGTACGTTCAACAGTGTTTTTATGTAAAACGAGATAATCTCCTTCATACATTTTCCTTGTAAATGGTAAAAGCACTTCTCTACCGCTTTTCCAAACGGGCCTATTAAATGAAATCTCCATAAATATTACAAAACACAAAACTCTCTGATCCTGCTAATGCATGGTTGCTCAGACAAAGGTGGATGTCTGTATTGAAGGTGAAAGTAAGCGAAGAAGAAGAAGAGGTGTTTTACATGTTTGTATTATCTTGCTGCTCATAAATATATATAATACAGTTTGTATTGTAATTATTTATACGAAAGATCTACAAACTTCGACGACTTGATGGATTAATGAATCCAGGAGAAATAACAAGGAATAAAGAATCAATACTCAACCACGTTGATTCATTAATCTAAGTTTGTCATTACGTAACGAATCGGATACTCCCCATACTGTACATCACATATTGCCACGGCCATTTTGACACTTGCAGAAGCAAGCCGTTACAGTGTTTCCCTTCAAATCCAAGTCTCCATTCCACCAATCAGCCCTCTCCACGTGTAATTCTACATATTGATTATTGTCTAAATGAAATAGATGAGATCAATCAACGAAATACTTAACTAACCCACTTGCCAAATGGAAATTTATAATGCGTGATCTCAACTTGGATCCGTTTTCTTCGCAGGACGCTTCCATCGAACGGTCAAAAGTTTTCCACGTGACACGACACCCAATTCGCATGTCCCCTTTGATGAGAAGAAACGGTCTCTGTCCGGTACCCAGGACAATTTTGCCGCCTCTCCGATCTGAAAGATGACCAGTCTGAGCTTAGGACACAGCATTCAGACCGGAACCTAAGAAGGTACTTCATTTTTCCTCTCCTTTCCTCTCCGATTCCGTATTACACCTTCGCCGCGCTGGATCACTAGCTCACCCGCCCACTCCCCCCGGCTGCCAAGGAGCTGGCATGGACGGAGATCCGACTTGTTGCTGAAACTTTCGGATCATTCACGGAGGGATCCGGTTGTTCCGGCGCGTGCCTTGCGAGGACATAAATATATACGCATATTCATATACAGGAAGCTGGCAGTGATGAGAGGGAGCTGCTGGTGGTTGAAGTTGAATCGTCGGGCGGAGCAGAGGTACCGGCAGCTCCTGATTTCCTCTGTCAAATCGGTGAAGATCAAGCTTCTGCTCTGTTGTTGCATTGCGTTCACACTGTTCGTGCTCACCTGCAGTGCTTCAGGCTTCGCGGTATGGACCAATCACAGTCCTGTTTTGTCTCCCTACTCTGCTTCGAGGTTCGTGGATTTTATACCAACGGACTTTTGGTTATTGATT
>JANTPZ010011172.1:0-10127 GCA_025593235.1 Vachellia pachyceras | reverse complement strand
TTAATTAGAGGGGAAGGAAGGGGAGGGATTTTTAATGATATTTTGTTTGGTTTAGGAGGGAAAGGGAGGGAAGTTAATAACCAATTTACCATTTTACCCTTATATGTTGAATTATATTTATTTACTTATACAATTTATTGAAATTAGTTTTCACTTATAAAAATTAATTACTCATTCTATTTAATTAATTGAAATAGTTATTAAGGTATTTCACTCATAATTTACTTAAAAAATTAAGAAAAGGATTTAAATAATTTCTTTTCTTCATTCTCTGCACACATTGTTGCTTCCAAGTATTTCAAATAAAATAAAATTTATTCTCAGGAATTGGAAAAATGGAGACTAGAAAAATTTGTTCTCTACCCACATCACTCCTATTCACAAATAGTAAAGCAGGTATGAAGATTGGAAAAATAGAGTGTGAGGAGTTGGACAAGAGTAATGAGGGCATATTAGTCATGATATTTTGGATCCCTCCAAAAAACCCCATTTTGGAGGGATGTAAAATAAGGGGAGGGGAGGGATAGGGGAGCCAAATTTTAGCTTCCCTCCCCTCCAATTTTTTATACCAAATGGGGGGAAGGGATCATTTTTTCTTCTCCTTCCATCCCCTTCCCCCAAACCAAACAAAGCCTAAGTGTTCGGCAATTGATACAATCAAATTAGATTGATTATGACATTTCTTAATGGAGCCAACATAAGCATGGAAAAGGACTAATGGCTACATATCTAAAGTTCCCCTGTACACTGAGAGCTCCACCATACCGTCCTCCCCAGTTAATATAAAACAAATGAAAAGAGGAGTTACCAATACTTGTTTTTATATAGAATATAGATTGATTAAACTCACCCTACAATATGGTCTGCACCATCAAATAGCTCAATCCAAATTTCAATTTCGACTAAAACGAAGGTAGAGGAAATGCGATATTCTACTGTATTATTGGATGCAGAGATAAGAGACGAAGAATCGCATTACATCAGGGTCATGTGAATGGACAGGGGTAAGAATGGTAAATTTGAAGAATTGAAGGCATAATTATCTGAAACCCCTAAATGGAGGAATCGAGGAAGAAGAGGGCGATACGGCAAAGAAACAATGGCGTCTTGCTCATTCTTCCGTTGTTTCAAGTTTAAACTCAAAGGTCGGACCTTTTCTTCAAGAAGCAAGGTTGCGGCTTGCAGCAGGTAAAGGAGGACAAGGAAAAGCATACATAAAGACCAAAATACCCTGCAAATAAAGAGACTTCGAGGTTCTCAACCAAAAGCTCGTGACGGTCCTGACGGAACCCTAATCGGTACTGAAATGCGGCGCCGGCGACAGTGAAATCATCTCTCTCTCTGGACCATCTGGACTTGGCGCCCCTTCCCAGAATGGTTGTTCCGTAAAAAGCTTACCTGCTTGGAATGGCGAGTATCATTCCTCTGTACACACAGCTCCACGTTACTTATATCTATGATTTATTTTTTAAATTAATTTATTATACTTGTAAATCATGAGTCAATGACTTCTTTTTCCTTAAGAGGTTCAAAAATTTATTTAATTTTAATATATATTTCAAAATATTTATACATATAATTATATATTTATAAATTAAGTAAATTAGTTTAAAAAAAGATAAATATATTGATTAATTTAATTTCTTTAATTTCAATAAAAAAAATTAATTAATTCTTATATTACTAAAGTAGTATTTTGACATATAATTTAATACTATATAAATAAACATTTTAAGCATGGGAGGTGTTAATTTTTTTTGTTCTTTATTTCTTTAATGTTTAGTTTATAGTTAAAAGTATTTTTTTTAATTTTCAAATTGTGGTGTTTTAAAGTTTTAAACAATTTAATTAAAATTAAAAATTGAGTTTTCGAATTAATAATTCTTTTTTGTTATTTAAAATCAATATAGCATTATCTATTTTATATTTTATTAATTGTTAGCCATGTCAATTAAAAATAAGTATTTCAACACTTCTGGGCTATTTTGGCTTCTCTGCTGCCTGTGCTGTACCGTTCGGTAAATTGTCATAAGCACTTATAATCATGTTTAACAGTGTTTTTCTGTAAAATGAGATAATCTCCTCTACATATTTATCTCAACTTGTATGAAAGTGCCCAGACAGCCTATTTAAATCAAGGGCCTCTTTCTATTTTATGATGAATTCTAATCTTTCAAGAACGTCTTCTAGTTTCCGTTCTAACTCCATTCTATAAAAAAAATTTCATAGAAGCGGGCCTTAAATCTAGGGTTCTTACCTCGTTCACATTACTGGATTTTGCATCGGTGTGAATCTCATTCAGGAGATCATCAGCATCAAATGCGACGTCTTTAAGCTCACTGAGCCACTCCTTCACAGCTGAATTTCTCACTTGCTTTTCTTCCGCATCGTTAAGCACGGCATTAACAGACAGCAAGGTTATCTTCGACCTTCTGAGCAACTTGACGGAGTTACTGTTCCTGAAGGATTCAACTATTTCGGAAGAAGCTATCCTTAATTTCCAGCAGCACGTTGAAAATGGCGCTCATGAAAGGTCCGCCGACAAGTTCTAGAGCCATGGAAAAGAAGTGGAAGGATAATGATGAGAGGCTAATGAGACAATTGGATCATCAATATGAAGCTGTGGGCCATTAAATCGTCACTTGAGAGACGATCCGAGGCAGTGTTGACCGCTGTTGTGTTCATCTGTGTAGCGGTATGTCAAGAACCAGCACAGTACTAGCTCCTCTATGTTTATTAATTATTATATCATAGTTAAAATGAGATCACTTTGTTAAATCTATCAATATTTTGAATTGAATTAGTATTCGAAAATCACTGTGAAATGAAATAAAAAATGTCATCACCAACAAATTTTAATAATAAGTGAGTAGTATGGACTGGAACCTATTATTGGCTTGTTTGACGGAAGGATTGTAAAAACGAAACGGACATTCAACAGTATTTTTTTACAGAACGAGATAATCTCCTTTACATATTTACCCCGGTTTAGGTAAAAGTACTTCTCTACCATAACATTATACGTACTAGTTGAAACAGTGATTGTATTTTTTTTCGCTAGATCCATAATAAGCTCTCTTCTCGAAATTACCTTCCATCTCTCTTTCCATTTTGTCCATATTATTGATAGTGTGCTTGTTTGGCAACACTTGACTTGTAGCCCATAAGCACGTTCAACAGTGTTTTTCTGTAAAATGAGACAATCTCCTTCACATATTTGCCTCGGCTTGTGTGAATAAGCCTATAAGTACTTCTCCACCGCTTTGCCAAATGGACTCAGTATCATAAACAAAACTATTTTAAGAAAAAAATACTCAAGGGAGAATGGTAAAAAAGAATATGAACATTTTAAAATAGGTATTTTCTATAAAATAAATTGTAAATTGTTTATCTAGATTAGCAATACTTCATCAAAATTAGACAACAAACTTGATCCAAATTTTGTAATATTTATATTCTTTTTCTGTCATCCTTACAATGTCTCAACAAATATTAATGGAAACTTTTGAAAAAGAAAACCCCATGTGACTATTAATTAATAATATATATATATATATATATATATTAAATATTAAGTAATTTAATTATCGGGAAAATTTAAGTTGATTTTTTTTCAAAATACACCTCTCTTAAATATACAAGACTCAATCTCCTTAATCTCTCCAAGTAAAAAAAAAAAATCTCCTCCATTTCTTATTACCCCCTCAGATCACCCCTATAGTATAGTCATACTCTTGTATAATGTATACACAATGTTAATAATAATCTAATGTAAATTATTGAACTGACTAAAGCTTATTAAAAAATAGAGTATTTTAATAAAGCTAACACTTTTTTTATGAATAACCGCCTTAATTTTTTTAGTCTATCTAATTAGTTAACTGGTGTCTATGGTTGGAATCAAAAGGAGCACTAAAAGATCTAATTAAAGACAAAACAAAAAAAAAGAATCTTTTGCCAAGAAAATTGGTCTAATTGGTTAAAATTAGCTCATAATATTGATCATCAATCTGTAAAAATTTTTATAAAAGCTCTGTAAGTTTAAAAACATGATCTAACCTTAATGAAGTTCAAAACTCAACCAGCCAAATCTTTCAACAGCCTTTGCTTTTTTAAGAAAAGAAAAGTATCTGTCAAATTAGTATTTGGAAAACACCTATACTCAATTAAAAAAAATACTTTTATTTAAATCGAAACAAAACCCCTATCACATAAATTGTGTAAAATCACTTGTATTTTCTCATATAACTGCTACATAGTGCCCCCATTACAATCTCAACAGCACAAAAAATAAAATAAAAAACATTGCATTTGAGGGTCTCACAAGACTTACTCTACTACAATTTGATGTATAATTTCTTCGCGATCGTAATGCTTCACCTTAACTCAACACAATGCATATGAAACCAGAAAAGAGCGTAATCAGAATTTATTCTACAACTCATATTATTGTACTTAGAAGGTCCCAAAGCCAAAGCATATCTTTTAGGACAGTTCGGGTGCTTCAATTAGTGGATGGTCGAGGCAGTCTTTTGGCAATTTCCTGTAACAATGGAGCAACTTGTTAGCTTACAAAAGCCAGTTGGAATTTCCAAATTCATCAGTTCATGTTTGGTTTATGGAAAAGAACAAGGTGCCATGTGACAATTGGCAAAACAGAAAACAGAAGTAAGCGCCACGTAACATACACTTTCTCCTCCAGTGTCCTCAATTCAAACATGTTAGACTTAATTATTTAAATCTAAAAGCCTGTTTGGGTAACTTTGAAAACGCAATTTTGTGCTTCAAAACCATGGTTTTGAAAAAGAGTAACACTTTTTGATTGCAAACCACGATTTGGAAGCTTGAAACCAAGATATTGAAAAAGCTACTTGTCCCCACTTTTTTCGCCTTTTCTACATGGTGTTGAATAATCATTGTGGTTGTCATAAATGCCCAACCCAAAATACCTTTCTTCCCCCTCTCCCACTATTTCTTATGTCTTTCTTGGTAATTTAAACATAAAAAAGTTATTCCAAATTCCAATAACTGCCATCCAAATAATCTATTTTATCAAAATCACCTTTTTACCAAAATCTATTTTACTCAAAATCCATTCTCTAAAATCACTTTTACCACTTTTTACAAAGGAGGCAATGCAAACATCAAAAAGTCTCGCAACAAGTTAATAACATGCAATGACAAATTCCGATCCAAAAACTTACAACAGATCTATACCGTTCATTATCATTTAAAAATAAAATTTTTTGTGTTCAAAATTAGAATTTCCCTTTCCTTCTCTTCCCCTCCATTCTTCCCAAGCCAAATAAGCCCTTGAGAATTCTTGACCATATAGTTAGTTACAGTCTAGCAACAAATATTCTGTTGCATTAACATAGTCCGTGATAATGGGGATATTATGGAGGGGTACAAACATAGCAATTGCTAATGATCATAAGAACCAAGTTACTGAAGCATTATTTTTTACAACATGCTGATTTGCACCCTCGCCATCATACTTCATAATTCATTTTGAAACTGAACTTTAATTGGAAGCAGATAAATGTCAACATTACCTCAAACAATTCATTTATATTATCTGCCGTCTTTGCAGAGGTCTCAATAAAGAACATTCCATTCTTCTCCGCATAGTCAATGCCATCCTTTACAAAAATAATACACAAGCATAATATATGAGAAGACAAGGGTTAGCTTTTCTTATTCAACAAGTCAAAATATTAAGAAAACACCACAATACCTGAACAGGCACTTCCCGCTGCTCATGAAGATCAGCTTTATTACCCACTAAGGCCAAAACTATGTCTGAACTTCCATGCTTTTGCAGCTCCTACAAATGGTTAACATATCATCTGCTTAAAATATCAAATCAAAGTAATAACATCTCACAGAAAAAGTAGGAACTTAAAACTGTTTAGCTTTAGCCATGTTGTTGCATTGGCACAATCAAGCACAAAAACCATTTTGATAATTGTTATTATATTTAACCTATAAGAAACATCCTTTTTTATGGAGCAGCAGAATCATTTTTTTTTCCAAATTATTTGATGTGCATGAGAAACAAGAACTTGAATCATAAAGAAGAAATTACTAATGGCGATATGCCAAGTTGGTTTGTTAAACAGCCTTTCGCACGAGTGATACTCTTGTTTTTTTTTTGGGGTGTTTGTAATTCATAGCAATGCCAAAGAGGCATGGTGAATAAGATCAGGTGAGCATTGAAAGCACATTGAATATTCATGACCGTTGTAAGTTCCATAGATCAAATTATCAGCTATCCTTTTTTTATTCCTTTGGCAACATCTTTAGTGAATGACAAGGCCAACAAAGGCACTATAATGTGAAAAAGAATTGCAGGCTTTTTACTCTCTTAAGGGGGTGGTAAATCGTCATAGAACATGAGTGCAGGAAAGGAAAGAAAAATCGGTACTTTATTATTTTGCAAACTAACAAGCGAGATGTGGACTATGAAACAGATCTAGCTAGCAATTGTCTACATGGTTATTCGCCCTCTGCATCAAGTTATCATCAGTTTATGGTTTCAGCCTCCACTAGTGTTTCACAGTCCACACCTTCTAGATCACACATGATTGGTTCACTAACTTGGTATGGTTCTCTTTCACATGTCATACCCCCCTGAATTAATTGTCTGATTATGCCATCAGTCAGGGCCTACATATTCTAGCACACTTCTCAGCAAAAATATTCACCCAAAACATGGTTAGAGACAGAACAGTCAGATCCTTTCCTTATTCACTTAATCAGTTCACAGCAATCAAACCCATTTATAGGCTTCCAGTAGCCGGGTACAAGCGAGCATTTGCATTCATTCAGTGACTCACTTATTCCACTTATGATTACTAGAAACCCGAAGCATGTGGATCACCGAATAAATGTACGTTATATTATGTTGAACACTTGTGGTGCCCAGACTGAGGCCTAATAAAAAATTGTCGTCATAAGTTCACAAAAACAAAAAAAGAATTGTTGTCATACCAAAAAAAATAACTGCTAACAAAATAAAGGGTGATATAAACACCTTGTGATAGATGCAAATCTACCTTAACCCAGTACTGTGCTTTGTTGAAAGATTCTGGACTTGTTATGTCATAGACAACAACAGCAACAGCTGCACCTCTATAATACAATGGTGCGAGTGAGGCATACCTGAGCAACATAGTTTTAATCAACTTCAATCATGCCTGACATTAAAATAAGAAATGACGGGATAAATTATAAGGGGAAAAACCTCTCTTGACCAGCAGTATCCCATATTTCAAACTTGACTGTGGTAGAGTCTTGCAGAGCTATTGTTTGAGACAAAAATGAAGCTCCAACAGTTACCTGTTGTAAACCGAAAAAAATAAGCAAATCTCCACACAAATGAACCAAAATAACCTTATAAAGCAACACAAGAAACTTACTTCATATCATTCAGAATGACATAAAAGCGCAGTAAGAAGAGTAAAATATCCCTTACCTTGGATGTTGGATCAAACTGACCACGGACAAATCGTAGAACAATACAGCTTTTACCAACACCAGAATCACCTAACAAAACAAGCTGTATTCAGTGACATTAAAGGTTAGTTGCTGGACCTAGGAAGGTTAAACATTGTTATATTGGTGCTATTACACAATTTATACAAGTAATTTAGAAGGAACCGCTTACACTCACCAGCACTTGTAATAACCAGGTACTTGAATGCCTTCGTAGTTTCAGCCAGAAATGAAGTTAAACGGTTATAAGGGATAATTGATTTTCATCTGTTGTCATATTTCTACTATTTTATTTTTCAAAGGCCAAATTATTATTCGCAACAGCCAACAGCAATACATTCCTAAAGCCACACAGGGCATGTAGGCGTCAGCAAAGTAAGCGTACAAAATATTTAAAAGAATTAAATGAACAGTAGATTTCTTGGGTCTTTCTTGATCTTAGGAAATGAATGACTGAATCCAAATTCCAAATCAAAGCAGAGCTAAAACAACCCAACAATAGATTCTTCCCTGCAATGGACAAGCTCTGGTACAAACATGAATCCTCAATGTATAATTTTAATGACTAAAATCACAATGAAATAATTCCAATTAATCCAGAACTAATTGAATGAAAAGCCGGGATATTCATATTTCCCAATTAAGCACGAAAGATTACTAGATCATCATTGTTCTTTTCCTCACTTTGACCTCTTCAGTCAACAATGAATTTTAAATTACACAAGATAAGCAGATAAAACGTCTTAGAGAAAAAGGTCAGGTGTCTGTGTTCATGAAAATAAAGAAAGCCAAAAACTTAGCCCATTAAGTACCTTTACTCGAAGATTCTTTGCGTCCTGCCCTCCCCCATTCTCCGAATTCGCTCGACCCAATTGATTCGAACCCCTCTCTGTAAAACAAAGAATCAAGATACCCAAAGTTTAATCAAACCCACTAATCGACAAAATAGCTTTAGATGAACAACCAAAGCAAAAGGGCCAAAACCCTATCAAATGAAAACCATAAAATCAGCAATCGAACCCACAATCAAACAAAAGTAAAGCTGTTCAGCTCAAAAATAAAATTTCTCGAATAGCAGGATAACTTCGTCCATTTCCCGAAGGAAAAAGAATTGGATAAGATTATCAAATAGATTTAGATGCATAAATATGATAATAAACTATAAATTTACCAGGAAGGGATGAAGAGCAACCCATAGCGAGCCGAGGCTTTCGGAGAATATTACAAAAATAAGTCTAGTAAAAAAGACTAAAATTGAAGCCGGAAAGGATCTCAATGCCTAACAAGCTATGAATGAAAAATAAATGATTGAGGCCTTTTCTGGGTTAAAATTAGGATGTTAATGACTGGCGCACTGACTTCAATTTTGGACCATCTTGGTCTACACGAGAAGCACAACCTTGACAGAATTTAGCCTATGTTCTTGGAAACAAATGAGACATCCATGACGTTTCCCACAATCATGCTTTATGTTAGTAGTGGTGGCGGATGACTTGACATGCACCTTTTGTTTCTTTTCGTCTTGATTAATTTCTTTTTACCGGATTTCCGTCTTGATTAACTATTTCACTATCATAAATAAAGAATAACGAACTAACATCTCATAATACATACCTGTATAATACTCTCAAGTCTTATAGTGCTTAGTGTACGAATTAATCAATGAGTTCATCTTGGTTCTAACTAAATGTAAAATATATTTTGTATATTTATCATTTTTTAAAATTGCCTAATAGACTATAGTCATATTATTCTCTTTGATAATCCTCAAATTTGAAAGAGATGAAATGAATTGAAAAAAATGATTAAAGCGTTTTTGAAAAGATATATCATATTAATTAATTTAACTAATTTTTTTAATTTAAATTAGTTAAATATATCTTACATTAAGAACTATATAAATACTCTATATTGAACGCCTAAAATCCAACTCAATTAAGCTCTCTCCTTACAAAAAAAAAATGTTTTTTTTTCTGCAAAGGAATTACAAACTGTGGTTGTAAAAAAAAAAGAAGGAAATTCCAATTAAATACTTTATAATTTAAAAATCTTAAATCAGTAAATTATACTAAAATGTGGTGTTATTTGCTCGTCAAGTAAGGTAAATAGCTAATGAAATATAATAAGTAGAACTGATTTTAAGATTTTAATATATGTAGAATATTTTATGAAATACGAAAAACAAAATAACGTGGGAGACTTTCCATACTAATTCCTATGTTGATCCACCTCTTTGCTACCTACCATTCATGCTCCTATTCCTATTCCACCATTCCTCCTGGTGTCATTCTTTCAATCTTAAACTTTCTGTTTCCCTCAGATGCAAATTTCTGAGAACGCCTCTCATTAAATTTGAGCCTCAAGGGATTTTAAATTTTAATCATTAGTACTCAAGGATAAATATAAAAATCATGTTTCCTATCAATTCCATACATATATGAATGGTGAATTCAGTCAAATCCCTCCATTCTTGAAATTATTCCTCAATATAGAACCTATATAATCATTCATTTGGTTGGCAGTTGGCACTTTTTCTTGTTAGTGCTAAGATAAGATGGATATATCCTGAATTAATTGATATTGGATAAATTATCAAATAGATCTTGATGTGTTGATAACATAATTATGTT
>JANTPZ010011169.1:0-11082 GCA_025593235.1 Vachellia pachyceras | reverse complement strand
GTAGCAATAAGTGCTGGTTACATTGAAAAGACTTTCATCCGTTAAACATGAAGTGTATGTTTTGATGTTCATATTAATTTGATAGCCAAACTGTTATTCATGAAGGAATGAAATCAAGTTTTTCCCATAAGGAAAGATAATTTGGGTCAAATTCCAACAACACATTTGTTTTTAAATAAAATATTCTCATGTAAAGATGAATTATGTTCTTTTTCAACAAAAGTCGAGAGATAATTTGGCTAGTAATTTCTTTCTTTAGGAAAGAAAAAAGAGAAACGGTGATGATGGCAAGAACGAAAAGCGAGAGGTGAAGGGACACGGAGGGCGTCAGAGATGAAGTGTCTCTTCCGAGGAGGGAAAGTAGGGTGTGCGTAAGTCAGAAAGCAGTGAGAAGCCAAGTGGTTCCTATCCTCTGCACACTTCTATATTAAGTAAAACTAAATCTCACTTCTTGCAGAAAAAGCCACTGACTCCCCACTTCGCACAGAAACGTGCCTGCAAAGTGATCATGTATGATATATCTTTACAGTTTACATAATTTTATTTATTTTCTTGTTATAAAAAATGTAAATTCACTGTTCAAGGTAAGAGTCGGTTAATTGTTAGATAGAGATTAAAAATGTTGAATAAATCACTTAAGTGTAACTTAAAATATTTATTTGTATTGTTAGATTATGTTTGAATCTACAAGTTAAATAAATTAATTTAAAAAAATAAAAAATATATAAACCGATTGACTTCCTTAATATAAAATAAATAAATGAAGACATTGCATATCATCTCGCATTACCCTCAAACACCTGCCCTGTACGAGAGAAAAGAAGACACTCTCGCTCAACGTCCATTCTTATACACAATTCTTATTATGAGCTTTTTTGGCATTTCGCTTAAAAAAAGTCAAAAATCAGTTTAACATTTTTTTATAAGACGAGATAATCTTCTTCACATATTTATCTCGACTTATATAAAAACACTTTTTATCCCATTTCCCCAACGGACCCGCTATTAAACATGTGTGTTTGTGAATTCGATCGAAAAATGATTTCACACAAATCGAGGTAAATATGTAAGAAAAGTTTTACCCCGACTTACGTAAACATGAGAATGTTATTGTCCTTTGATATTTCTATTTATTTATTTATGAAACAGATAAATAAACCGATGCGAATCACATCAGCTAGCTCTTTCTATTCACAATATCAATATTAATTAACATCCACTATTACTGGATTGGATTCTAAGTATTGCTGAGTTTCAAGAAATGGTGAGACTTTTAAAAATAAAATTATACTCACTCACTGTATCTTTTTTTTTTCCCATCTTAAATGACAATGATAACTGTCGGCCATTAGTTATTTAATTTATAGAATTATACTGAGACGGCAGAAATTAAACAAGAAGAAATGATATGACGATAAGAACCCAATTGTGATAGTAAAATTCAAGCGTATCTCAGGACAAAGAATAAACTATTAAAAAAGATAAAGATAGTGCTCCTTATCGTCTCTCAATTAATAAGGCCGAAGAATTTTTCTTTTTAATTTAGTCAAAAATCCCCACTAGAGTGAGTGCCTTCACATAATTGCAAAAAATAAGGTATCATTGACCGTTGACACGGACGCCTTTGATATCAATTTCTTCCATTCCTTCGTGGAGTTGGGGAATCTGCTCTTTTTGGAGCAGACTCGTTTATGCATTGGAGGGGTTTGATCGAGGGGTTCAGTGAGCCCTCATTCCTTCATGCTGGCACACTTGGTGTGTCCTCTTTGTTTCCGGCGATGGCACTGACGGCGACGGCGGCGACGTTTCTGTGTCCCTGTTTCTGTTTAGGGTTTGTGTTTGGGTGTGCTGTTTGGGTGTTGGGTTGTGTTCGTTTTGGGCTTCATTGCTTGTCTGTATTGCTTGTGTATTATCTTTATTAATGCTATTTGGTTTTTTCGCTGGCAAAAAAAAAAAAATTTCTTCCATTCCATTAACCATTCCCTGTGTTGTGTTGTGTTTAGTGTATCTTTATTGTCCCTCACCGTATCTACACCAAATCTTCATCTTTGGGTGTCACTCCGGCTTTTCTTAATTAAAAAAACTTTTTTCCATTGAATAATTGTGACTTTTGTTAAAAACGCTTTGTCTTTATCTTCATCGGTATATATTTGCTCGTATTTTCCAGATTTACAAAATATTTTATATTAAATTTACCATCATCTTATTTTTGATCTCTCAAACTTTAAACCAACGATCTTAATTCCTTATGCTTTATTTAATTTAAAATATTAATCCAGCAATTTAATAAAAACTTGGATCATTTTGTCATGTAAGAGATTAAAACGACTGGTTTGAAATACAAAGAATTCAAATTAAGATGAGAGAAAATTTAACGGATTAAATATTATAGTAATTTTATTTTTAATTATAGATTTATGCTTATTTACGGGTAGAAATAACCAATAAATTTACAAGTAAATGTTTCAAAAAGCAGACCACATCATACACACATTAAATATTGATGAATGCAAATAGAGAGGATTTTAATTTGAATTATGTTTTACTTAAATAATGTAATTACAAATAAATTTAATAAACATCAGAAAAAATCCACAAATAAATGCTTATAAATTATTATGATATTAAGAGAATTAATTACGTTGGATTTTATAATTAATGTATGTTGATTTTTTAAATTACTCTCTTTAATTATCGTTTATTAATGAAGATGCCTCTATTTAATCATCATACATTCAAGTAATATGTCAATTTTAGGGGTAAAATAAACTTTTCTACCGGATATTTTATATTTGGCGTGAGTATAATTTAACGATAATCTGTTTAACTCACATTTGGAATATTGAGGTGGCTACGCAATTCTCATATAGAGTATAAAATCGATTAAGTTAACGGAACGTGGAAATGACCTTTTTAGGCCATCCAAAAAAAAAAAAAGATCAAAAGGACACTTTCAGGCTCAAAAGCTTGATACTGACACTCATTCCCCACAATTTGCTTCAGTGGACATGGCATCTCTCTCCTACATGAAAGACAAGCACTTTGACAAATTCATATAGAAATAGGATTTCAGAATTGAGGGATCATCATCTCTTTCCTTTTCCTCTATTCCCTCGATCACCAACCATAGGGAAAAAAAATAAACAGATCGTCTTCAATCAGAGAGAGAGAGAGGGAGAGAGGAGGAACGCAGAATCAATGCTCACCATGTGTTTGATTCAAGACCAAAGAGAAGGGTCCCACGCCAACTATAGTAATCCACAACTTCGTAACCCACTCAAAGTATCGTTCATCATCTTCTGCCTCAGCACTGACCACCGGCAACCCCAACAATCCCCCACTCTCTCTTTCATCAAAGCATCACTCGCCACCATCGTCTCCCCCAACAATCTCGCTGCTTTGCTTTCCTCCTTGTCTTGGCGTACTTGCTCCAATAATTTATAGCCTCGTGAACAATTTTTTATTCCCTCGCTGCAAATAAGTCCAAATCCAGCTGCTTCTTCACCGCACGGCCCACATATATATAGATACATAGGTTATATATGCTCGCCGGCGATGCCAACGCCGGTCAGCGTAGCAAGGCAATGCTTGACGGAGGAGGCCGCTCGCTCTTTGGACGACGCGGTGGCAGTTGCTCGCCGCCGCAACCATTCGCAGACAAGTTCGCTTCATGCTATCTCTGCCTTGCTCGCCTTGCCTTCTTCCCCGCTCAGGGATGCTTGTACGCGCGGGCGTAGCTGCTCTTATTCTCCACGTTTACAGTTCAAAGCTTTAGAGCTCTCTGTGGGCGTGTTTCTCGATCGATTGCCCACCACTAAGGCTCTTGAGGATGACCCTCCTGTATCCAATTCACTCATGGCTGCTATCAAGCGATCCCAAGCGAACCAGAGGAGGCATCCGGAGAGTTTTCATTTGATACAGATGCATATGCATCATCACCAGCAAGCGGCCTCGTTTTTGAAGGTAGAGCTCAAACACTTCATTTTGTCCATTCTCGATGATCCGGTTGTGAGCAAAGTTTTCGGGGAAGCTGGTTTTCGAAGCTGTGACATCAAGCTTGCATTACTTCAACCGCCTATAGCCCAAGCTTCTTCTCGATTCTTCCGGGGCCGTTATCCACCTTTATTTTTGTGCAATCTAACAGGTTCGGAAATGGATCGTCCACGTTTCAACTTCCCTTTCACGGCCAATCCTGGACACAAAGATGGAGACGAGAATTCTAGGAGAATTGCGGAGGTTCTTGTGAGGAAGACAAAGAAGAATCCCTTACTGATGGGTGTTTACGCGAAGGGTGCTCTTAGGAGATTCACTGACACTGTACAGAAAGGTCGAGTGGGTATGTTGTCGGCTGATATTGCTGGGCTTAATATGATTTGCATTGAGAAGGAGGTTGCTGAGTTTTTTGTTGAAGATGGCAGTGAAGAGAAGGTGGCTTTGAAATTTAAGGAATTGAGTCGTGCAGTTGAGCAGTGCTCGGGTCCGGGTATCGTTGTAAATTTTGGAGAGCTTGAGGCATTCTTGGGGGATGGTGTACCTGGTGTTGCCGTGAATTTTTTCGTATCACAACTGACAAGCTTATTGGAAATCCATAGTGAGAAATTATGGCTGGTAGGCATGGTAGGAACCTCATTTATATATTCCAAGTTTTTAACTATGTTCCCAACTGTGGAAAAGGATTGGGATCTTCATCTGCTGACTATGACATCTGCCTCCCCTTCAACTGAGGAGCTCTACCCTAAATCCAGGTGGGTTTTGTATCTTATGTTTCATTGGTTAAATTTCTACTTATCTTGGGTTGAATGAATTGAATACACTACATGTCTAGAAGTGTGGCCTTCTCTGGAAGGACAAACTAGACTTGTATTTCAGGCTTTTGGCTAATAAGTCTATCAAATGAAAATTTTGACGACTTAGTCGCCTTTATTCTAGGATTTTTCCACTTGTTCTTGAAATTGAAATGCCGTTTTTTCCCTCTTTATCTTCCTTGCTACTTATTTGCTCCATTTTGTACTTGTTCTTTGTGGATTTAGCGCTTAGTGAAGTTCATGATTCAAGATTAGCAAGTTGGTTCATTTCAGAGTGCATTATACTTGGTGCGTTAGAAATATTATTCACATACCAGTGTGTTTTAAATGTATTACTTGCTCGGAACAAGTAATAGGTGGTCTTGTCTGTTCTTGATGCCCGCTAAGTCTATTGGTCTGTAAGGATTCCTTCAGGAACGGAGCTATTGCTTTGAACCCACTTTCATGCTTTGTTTTATGGGGTTTAGGCCGATTGCATTCATGCCTTCTTCTTTTGGCCCTAAACGGTTTTTATTTTATGTTATTGTGATCTATAATCTTGGCAGCTTTTGGCAATTTATGAGATGCATTTATGAAGCGCAGTCAGTGCTTATATGTGATGTGCTTGTGTTGACCAATATGTGCCATCGTAGCCATTATTTCAACCTGCAGACTTTTGGTGATTGCGGTAATTGGTGCAATCTTTATCGTATTTGATTTATGTTGACGGTAGTAAGTCTCTTTGGTGTTGTACATTGTAGCATCTGACTTTTTTTATGCCCATTGGATCTCACAGTTCCCTGATCATGATGAACTTACAGTTTGATGGGGTCCTTTGTGCCATTTGGTGGTTTCTTTTCTACACCAACTGAATTCAAAAACCCAGCAAGCTGTACAAATCAATCTTCTGCACGCTGTCATGCATGCAACGAGAAGTATGAACAAGAAGTTGCTGATATTGTGAAGGTAAGTCCTACAACTTCAGCATCTAGTCACTCAATGAGTTTGCCTTGGCTGCAACAGATTAATGTGGATAAAGATAAACGATTGAACGTTGCAAAGGTGAGTTATGACTAGTAAATATTAGTTTTTCATTTTCAATTCATGCAGAGATATCCACAAGGGTATGGGCACACTTTTAATTAAGACAATGATTTTGGTATTCTGTGGTGCTTAATTTATGGTAGGAGAAATTGTTGTACTGATGCACAAAAGTAACTTAAGGGTATGGGAACTAAATAGCAGCATGTCTCTTGGAAATATCTTTTTAAAGTATATTGAATTGAGAAATGAAATGATGTGTGTTCCAATTTTGGATTTCAGAACTGAATGGGATAATTGGCTTTTCTAAAATGAAGTTTAGGACACGAAATCATACCATACATTAAAAAGATTTTCTTTTATAGTTAGCTTTGATCTTAAAGATTGCATCTGCAGTGGTGGAAGAGACTTCATTTAGAATATTAGGAAATGAGATAAGTTTTCTCATTCCTTATATGAGAACTCATGCTGAACAGTTGTAATTCTTGAGATTTTTTATTTGTCAAGAAAATAAGATTGTAATTTGCATGTTTGTGTATATCTACATGAAGTGTTGGCAGTTTCTTTTTCCGTTCTGCTACCAGTAATAATGTTTTGCCTCACATACCATATAATATTAAGGATGCACTTCATGATCCATGCAGACTAATGAAGAATTCACGAGTTTGAATGCTACTATGTCGGGATTGCAAAAGAAGTGGGCTGATAATTGTCAGCGTCATCATCACAATGGGTCATTTCCTAACTTAAATATACCCCAAACAAAGGCTCAACTTTCCTCTCTTGATAGCTTACCATTTGGTTTGGGTTTTAGAGAAAGCAGCAGTAAACATCTATCAGTTGATCAAATCCAACATTCTAAACATGGTCTCTACATGCCTAAAGAGTTGAATAGTACTTATCCATCAAAGCAGATGATACATGTTTCTTCAGAAACTTCTGGCATTGATGCGGGAACTGACAAGGGAGAAGTTGGTTCACAGCCAACTGTCATGCAGAACCCTTGGGCTGCCCCTTCACCTGTGGCTAATACGAGTCAGGTTGATAACAGATCTTCTCCTTCCCTTTCTTCTGTGACCACTGATTTGGGATTGGGAATGCTATATACATCAGCGACTCAGGAGCCAAATACCCCAAAAGTAGAAGATCATAGAGAGAGTATACAGCACTTTTCAGACTCCATTTCAGCTGATCTTGATGCTGTGAATGAAAATACCTCACACCGTATTGCTCAATCCTCTCCTTGCTCTGGTCCCATGGAAGGGAAACCGGATTCAGTAGATTTCAAGTCACTTAACCAGCTTCTTACAGAAAGAGTTAGCTGGCAAGCAGAGGCCATATCTTCTGTCTATCGAACCATGTCCCTCGGTAGATGTGGCACCAGAAAGCACAGTGGTTTACATGCTAGAACAGATGTATGGCTTGCTTTCCTTGGACCGGATAGAGTTGGAAAGAAGAAAATTGCTTTAACACTTGCAGAGATAATATTTGGAAACACAGAAAGGCTAATCTCTGTGGATATGAGTTCCCAAGACAGAGGCTACCCATTAAATGTGGTTTTTGAATGCCAACAGTCAATTCGTCATGATGTGCTTAGGAGGAAAACAGTCGGGGACTATATTGCTGGGGAGTTGAGCAAACAAACATATTCAGTTGTGTTTCTCGAAAATGCAGATAAAGCTGATTTCCTGGAGCAGAATAGGTTGCTCCGGGCAATAAGAACGGGTAAATTTCCAGACTCACATGGCAGGGAAATCAGTGTCGGTAATGCAATCTTTATTGTAACCTCAAGTGTCTTCAAAGGCAAGCAGTCTTTCCCTTTGGAGAAGGAGCATGTATTTTCTGAGGATAAAATCCTTGAAGCCAAAAGATGTCAAATGCGGTTATTGCTCGGGCATTCTTCTGAGGATACCATAAGAAGCAGTGACACAAATGTCAGGATAACCCTGGGAAAAGAGGCCTCCAAACCAACAATTCTGAATAAAAGAAAACTGAGTGAAATAAGTGACTCTATAGAACAAGAAACCGAATGCAAGGTGCATACAAACGTCATAGGGACATCACCAAGATCATATTTAGATTTGAATATGCCTCTCCAGGAGGTTGAAGAGGACTGGTTTGATGATTTCTGCTGTCAGCTTGATGCCAGAATAACTTTTAAGCCTTTCAATTTTGACGCACTAGCTGAGAAAATCTTAAAAAGCATCAGTTCACAGTTTCAGATGGCATTTGGATCAGGGTTTAAGCTGGAAATTGACTATGAAGTCATGGTACAGATCCTAGCAGCCTCTTGGTTATCTGACAAGAAAAATGCCGTGGAGGATTGGGTTGAAAATGTACTCGGCAGAAGCTTCAATGACGCCTTCCGAAAATACCAACCTGAACCTCAGAATTCCATGAAACTGGTTACCTGTGAAGGGATTTTTGTGGAAGAGCAAGCTCCTGGAGTATGCCTTCCTGCTAATATTAACCTCAAGTAAATTTTTTTTTTGCTCGCTTTGTGTCGGTGTAATTACTTGTAAAACATAGTTTTTAGGATTTTAGTATCTGGTAGTCAGTAAATCCCACGAATTTTTTCTGGTTATCATTTGGTTGTAAGAAACAACGGTAAAAAAGAATGTATAATCGTTAGTTCTTGTATATTACTGACATGTTGTTTGATTTTTGTTTACCTATTCACTCTTCTCGGTTTTTGCATTGTCACTTTAATACGTTAGACTTGCCCATGTATGCATTTGAAGATCATTCCTTAGAAAAGAGAGAGAGAAAAAAACAGTTCAGAAAACAGAAACTTAGAAAAGTGAGAAGAACCAACTTTGGGGGGAAAAGGGATAGAAAATAAACATGTAGTGACCCACCAATGACTAATCGTCGTTATTACTATCATGTGATTTATTACGTTTAAACATTTTTATTATATTTTTTATCATTATCATTTGTTTTTAAATTATAATATAGTTATATCTCAATATATTTTGTTTTTTTCCCTTTTAATCTCAATATTACATCCAAACCCCGTCAACTTCAGGCTTAGGATGACATGTGTACTACCTTTTCAGCCCATGAGCGAGTTGTGTGATTTGGGCTTTCCTTTAATCTCATAAATATAATACACACTCCCATCAATGGGTTTGACATAACGAAAGGAATTAATCTCTTATAATATAACAATTTAATGTTTAAATTTTCATTAAAAATGTACCCATATTTAATTGTAGGAGTGTTTAAAATAGAATTACTTTCAGTAAAATAATACATGTGTTTAGAAAAAATAATGCACATTTCTTTTTCTATGTTTTCTTGTTGAGGCACTTCGTTAAATAAATAATATAATCAATAATTGAATTAAAAAATAGCCCATAAATGACATAAACAGCAGTTTAACTTTAAGAGTTGAATACAAATTAGTTTACATGACCCCACCAAAAGGGGTTTAATAAAATTTTTAGATCACGTATCAATTCCTAGTACTATAGTTTTTTTGGGCCAACACCAGTAAAGTCTTCAACCTGCGTAAAAAAAATTTCCGAAATCAAAGTATGCAACTTAAAACAGACAAGAAATGGGAATGAATCACAGCCGTCGATCGTTAAACCATAAGATAAGTGCATGAACCAATTTGAGGTGTCAAACATCTAGAAACTATCGATCCGTCACTTTCAAGAATCGATTACTTTAAGAAAACCTTTTTTTTTTTTGGTCTTCCTTTTAAAAAAGAATAAAGCATAAGAAACAAAAGAAGGTCAGGACAAAGACAGCTAATTGAAACTGACAGTCCATCTCCACCACGATGACAGACCAATTAAAAGTGGTTCTTCCGAAACTTTGTCGGTGACAGCCAAGTGACATTAGATCAACTTCTCAGCCAATATGCTTTTTTGTTAGCATTATTATTGTTGTTGTTTAGAAAAATAAGGATTCATGCGGACGGTAATGGCACAACCACGTCACCGACTAACGCCTAGAGCGTGATCATCCTGAATATCAGGTAACGATGCTTCGGTAAAGCCGAGTCTAGAACAACATTTACACGGCACTTCCTTATTGGATGGGTCTTGGATGTTATGCGCCGCCTAACCTAGGGTCAGGTGTTTATGTATTGCCTTAACATTGGACTTGTCTAGATTGTTTCTAAAAGTTAAACGTAAATCTAATAATATTTTTTTTGTAAAATGAGATATTCTTTTCCATATATTTATCTCAATTTACATAAAAGTACTTCTCAACAACGGTTCCAAACGGTCCATTGATGCATTTTACTTTTAGGAACAAATATCTATAATATTTTCCGGGCTTGTTTACTGTGGTGCAACTCTATTTTTGCATATCTTTGGATTGGTTTTTTTTAAATGATCTTATTGTTTATGAAATAAATATAATACGTGTTTTTAATTTATTTTTATTTGTGTAAAAACATTTTTCGTATACGTTTTCTAAATCTCATTGCTGTGTATTTGAGTAACCAATTAATTTGATTGGCAGGGACGGTGGTACCTCTGAATATCACTACAGCTGCCTACTAAAGCACTCTACTTGCTTAAGGGCTGATTTGAAAATCAGATTTGAAACCTAGGTTTCATAGATTCCGAGGTAAAATTTAGGTTTTGAAAAGTGATTTATATTTGGAAAGTTATAGTTTTTACGGATTCTGAGGCAAAAAAGTAAGAAAGAGTGGTAGGAAAGAGGAAAGTAAGAAAGAGAAAGAGAGAAAAAGTAAGAAAGAGAAAAGAGAAAAAAAGTAATAAAAAGAGAGTATGAAAAAGAAAATCTAAGTTTCAAACCTAGATTTCCAAACTGGGCTTCCAAACAAGCTCTAAATACTCATTCATCAAACTCTAGGCAGTTGTGCAAAAGCATTTTTTAAAAACTTCTTTTTTATTTGAAAAATTACACGATAAAATACTTTGATAATTGGGAAAATGATATGAAAATACCCTTTGAATTTTTAAACCCTATTTAGGGTTTATTTGGAAGTTATTTTGAAAATAACTTTTACAGATTTCGAGGCAAAACCTAGGTTTTGGAGAATAGATTTTGGAAAATATCTTTTACAGATTCCGAGACAAAACCTATATTTCGAAAAGTGATTTAGAGCTTGTTTGAAAACCCATTCTGAAACCTATATTTGGTTTCAAAACCTAGGTTTTACCTCAGAAACAAGGTTTTGTCCAAGCAAAAATTTTTTTTCCAAAACCTATTTTGGTTACAAAACCTCAGTTTGAAACCTAGGTTTTTTCTTTGCTTCTTTTTCCTCTTT
>JANTPZ010011166.1:0-21010 GCA_025593235.1 Vachellia pachyceras | reverse complement strand
TAATAATCCACAAAGATGTTCCTCTTATTTTTGGCTAGGCGAAGGATATTAAAATAATCATTTTCAAAACACTGAATAATAAATATAAACAACTCTTTTAATAAAAATTCAAATATTAATTCATTTCATAATCAAAATCCCTTGGATCCAACTTCATTTATGGCTAAAAGGGGGTGCGCCACGCGTATTCCTCACTCCAGATTAGTCGGTTGCCCCGGGTTACCTGGTCCAGTATGGAAGAAGGCCAGGGACTCAGGAAAAGGCGCCGGATACCGGGGGGGTTCCGGGTGGGGCCAAAAAATTGGTACCCTTGCCTGTTGTTCACCAAAAAAAAAACTTCATTTATGGCTTTGAGGCATTTGGTTGTTGATTGGCCATCAAATCAGAAATAAATATCTCAACAGTTGCCCCAACTCTTTGGTCAATTACCTATCACTTCTGACTCTATTTTCCTTTTTTTTTAAAAAAAAAAAGTCATCAACATATTTGAATCTATAGAAAGGACCGATCTCTAACAAGGTGAAAAACCAATGTTCAAATCTTCAATAACAGAATATATGAATTTACAAAAAAAAAAATAAATTAAAAGCCGCTAACCTGTTTGGAAATCAACAAAAATATTACTTTTATATCTTACAAGACAACTCAGTCTTGCATGTTTATCTTGTCAAACTCACACTGAGGCTTAAAATTAACTCCGGATGTTTCAATCAACTATGGAGTAGGAATTCTTATGTATATTTTTAAAAAAATTATTCTTAAGCTAATTTATATGTGCTGCACTTAAATATTACATAAGAAATTAGACTCATCACCTCATTCATTTAAAAATTTGCCCTATATTTCAGTCAAAAAAAATTGCCCCATAACAGCATAGGCTCAAACTTTGAGATTTCAAGCCCTCAATAAATCTGAATGAAGCATGTCTGCCTATCATATAACGGGCAAGAGTAAATCAATATACATGTACATATATACATGAGCAGAAGCTTTGCCAATCTAAATCTCTAAATACTGTACAGAATGATAAGCATGCCTTGATTACGCATTACAATGCCTCACATACCGTATCATACGTGATGTACAACATCAAAATCCTAATCTTCATATCAATTACAATTACACTTCAACTTCCCTTTTGCAGTTAATAGCTTGTGGAAATTACCCACCTTACTGATGATTCCTCTTATGTGAGCTGCTGCTACCATCCATTGACTTCCTGCAAAACACATAAGCCCTGTCAATGAACAATATTTTGTCTAGAAAGTTGGGGATCTAGGTAATTTCAAAGTAAAAAAGGCAATTAATGAACGTCTCCCACCTATCATTGACATCTGATTTACTCCTCAGCAACTCTGGCTGGGTCCGAGATGGTCTCGTTGCCTATAAGAACTATAATGATTTAATCATAGCTTCATGCGATTGATAGAATATATGAAAAGTAGTGAAATGCTGTTGATCTGCATACTCACACTGAAGCAAAACTGCTTCCTGCCCCTGCTATGAACCTCCAGGTATTCTTCATAGGACTGCATATGGAAGTTACAATCAATAAGCAGGAGAAAAATAAAGCATGAAGATTTAAGTACTGATACTTGTAACACAACTGATGTTACTTCAGATGTTTGCCATATGCCATCAGCAATGCTCCGTCAAAGTGCGAAGTTTATATGATTGAAAATCATCCCTTAAAGTTGTTTTCTTAGTGTAATCAAATAAACGGGTAGATTTTTATTTTTTGGAAAGGAATGGAATTGATAAAAAGAAGTAAAAAAATAACATTTACCATCTCAAGAAAATCATCCTCTGTTAGGGTACTAGCTAGAGGGCTATCTGAAGAGAAACCCCAAACATCAAATTGAGAAGCCACATCCTTGTCCACTTGTAGCTTAGGGATATTTGCATTAAAATGAGGGCGTTTGGTCCCTGCTACTTTTGACAACCCAGAAGAGGTAGGAAATGTTTCACTGGAAGTTGTCACATTGAATCTCTGATATGCTGGCAGAGATTTATTTGCTTCAGCTTGATTAGGGCAAAGCAATGAAGGATAAGACATGGGCATTGACCATGGCATATTCAGCGGGTAGTAGTTACAATCTTTATTTCCCATGAAACTTTCAACATTCCCAGAATGTCCCTTTGAAGCAAAACTACCCAATGGTGAACTGCAGATGCAGAAACCAGTAAGCAGGAGGCCGCCTGAAAATGTAGCTGAAAAACACATTAGAAGGTTTTACCTGCTCCGCATGGCATCTATATTATTCCTCCCATCAAGAAGTTCACAAAGAGCTTGACCAATATCTGGAGTTAACTCCTGGAAACGGTATATGACTCAGTTTTTCAAAATTCTAGATGCAGAAGTGGAAAGCAGAAAAAGCTCTTGATATAAAGGAAACCTGGCAATCTCTGCTAATTTTGACAGGTTGATAGTCATTCAATCGATTCTTGAGATGAAGAGTTTGTTGAAAAGGCAAGTCATTTAACCGCAGCCATTTGACCTTAAAACTGCGACCCCATGGATTACCTTTACCGCTTCCTTCACTCCAAACATTGTCTCTCTTCCACCCAATAGAAGACATCATTTGTGCATACCCTTGAAAGTATCCACTCATGTTGACACTAAATATAAGGATTACTTTAATTGAATTCTGCAAGACACCAAATGCTTCTCAAGAAAGTTAATTTTTCTTAGCTTCAATTAATTTATATTCTAGACTCTAAAATCTAAAGAAAATTATGAGTTTCTAACATTATTAGTATAAGTTAAGATCAGAAAAGGAGGGATCTTACATGAAAGGCTTCTTCCAGAATTGGTTCATTCATGATTTGAGTAGCCCAAACTCCTTTCTCTACTGACAAACGGATATTTTGGTGGTTTAAGCTTTTAATGATGAAATATCTTGTATTGTATAATTTTTGCATTTCAATTCGATTTTGATCTCCCACATGATTATGGGAATATTCCACTTTATCTTCCCTAGTTGGATCACCATCCTCATGAGCCTTGTAACTCGAGCTCTCTAACAGAAGAATTGCAAACTAATTACAACCCAAAAGGGAAAGCGAATGAACACTTGTATACAAAAAATAATATTAGAAAATTATATAAAATTGTGGCATGCGGCATGCATGTTTATTAACATAGATGTATTCATACATCAAATGTTTTTTCCATGCATCACAGCAAGCAACTTAGTTTAGGCGCGGGATAAATATAATGATCAATTTACACTCAAATTATGTCACTATAGATGTTCTGCATGGCATTAACCCTGAAAGAAAATTGCAAACATTTTCATTTTATCCAAGCCACAAATTCTATGCTCTCAAGATTTATAGAGTGCTATAGCAAATCATTAGTATCAGCTTCATATCCATTGTTTAAAGATAACAGTACCGAGCATAGAATAAACACATAGAACACAACATAGTCAACATGGTATTTTTGACCCAAGAGAACAAACATAATCACCACCTGGATCGTCTGAATTTCCAATGTCCTGCTTCCATTCAGACACCGATGAATCAACTACTGATGCGTTTTCCTTTGCACTATCAGAAGACATCCTAATCAATCTGTAGTCAAATCAAACAAATTTAAAATAAAGTACAAAATGCAGAAAATAATCGTCCAATACAAAACACCGCATCAAGAAATTGTCGAGCAGAACAAATAATTTCACAAAGAATTTTATACATATATGTACAGAGGCAAAGAACTACCAATGAACAGGAAAAGTCCTACGCCAAACCAACAAAAATCGTTTTCATTTAGTCAAAAAATACAGCGGATAACCTTCAAGCATTTATCTTCACCCAAGATCATCCCTGTACAATCATCATTTAACAAGTCCATTTCGTTCAAAAGGTTGGAAGAAAAAGAAAACCCACACCCATGGCGGCCCCCCCGTCCGGGTCCATTAGTTCAAATGAAAGTCACTTTTGATCGAGTCATACACACATAATAAATTTCACTTCAATTAACACTATCCATCTTTCTTCGAAAACTCAAAAAGAGGGCAATGAGTTCGACATTCGGGAATCATAATTTTCATCCGTCTTGTTCAATCAACAAATATCAGTCCCAAAGATAAAATCCATTAAGGCAAACCTCAAACGCGAACAATGAAGCAAGAACTAAATGGACCACAACAGACTCAACCAATGCTTTACTAGTAATCAGCAATTCCACCGCCCAAAGCAATTAATTAGTATATGGTAAAGAAAAACAACAAGAGGACAGAAATGGAGAAGGTTCGCACCTATCAAGCGGCCGACACTACCAGTACCGCGCGGTGTCTCAGTCGGAACCTAACAGTGGCGTTACCAGTTCCGGCTTCTTCCCTTGTGTAAATTTCAATTGTTTTCCCACCGGAAATTGGAGATTTGATGTTCTAGTGTTGGTTTTCTTTTGCAAAATTTTGCAGCTTCTTGCATTAGTCGTCGCGAGAATTTGCGGTTGATGACTGTGCAGCCTTTCGAAAAGGAGCACCTTATGGATAGCATTGTTAGTTGTCATTTCCGTTTCCCACTTTAACCGTGTGTATATAAACAGAGTTGTTAAATATTTAGAACGCGGCAACGGTTCGTTGGATCAAGTATTAAACGATTTATTACAATTTAAATAAAGTTTCGAGTTTGAGTTTTTATATATACAAAAGTCACCATTGAGAGACTCACCCACCATTTCCAGGTGCACGACGCAGGTAGGGTCCGGATTAGTCGGGGTGAAGCTCCGGAAACCCGGTGGGAAACAAAAAAAATATTTAAAAGGGAGAATTACCCAGAGATTTCAAGTAAAGGAATGTGTTACAAAATGGTCCTAAGAGGTTGTAAATGATAGCTGCTTCGCTTGTAAATAGTGCTTCTCGACTTGTCATTAACAACATCTTGAGAATATTTTGTAACATATTCCCTTACTTAAAACCTTTGGGTAATTCTTTCTATTAAAAAGCATATCTATGATTATTTACGACTTATTAATATAAGTTTTTTAAAATTTTTTCCAATGATGTACTTTTTTATAAAGGGTAAAGAGATAAAAATAACTGAAAATTTTTACATATGGATACTAGACACCCAAAAGTTTTAAATTGTTAATCGTTTTTATAAGTTGTGTTTTACTTTTAAATTGTTTGATTTGTGTTGAATAATTTTGGGTTAGGCTTAAAAATGACTTCAGAAGGTGGGATAAGTGGTCCCGACAGTGGTTCCAATGATGATATAGAGTATTGGTTGTATTTGGAGGGTTTAATTTTTTTTGAGCAAACATATTTGGAGAGGTTAATTAGTGAGTACTATCAGAAAAATGTCATTTAGTGACGAAAAAATCCATCGTTAAATGGCTATTTTTTAATAAAAAATTTCTATTTAGTAACAGAAAATATTAATGATCCTCGTTTTGACGATGAAAAATAATCATTTAGTAACAGATTTTCCGTCGCTAAATGGTATTTTTTGGTATTGTTTTCAAAAGAAAGGTATAAAGGAAACTGAAGAACAACTATAGGGTGGGTGTGAGACAATAGAGGAAACTGAAGAATAACTTCCTAGTGTTCAGTATAGATACACAAAAACTTTTAAATTATTTTCTCCTTTATTCTTTTATAAATTATATATAGCTATCCTTTAATTTCAAGGTATTAGGTTTCTAAACCTACTGAGACAATGTGTTAAGGATTATTGAGTTAACTCGGGTTTAACTTAGGGATCATATCAATCATATCAAAATATTATAATTTAATAAAAAATACTATTATTTAGTTATGAACATATTAATATAATTATATTTAAATAAAAACCACTTGATACATAATGTTATGGCTTTTGATATATACATGTCTCACAGCTATCTGATTGTAGCAATAACACTATAAAAAAAGATGATGACAATAACAAAAAAAACATTGAGAATATATATTTATTCTTGTAATCTTTCAAAAGTTATAAAGTAATAAACCAATGAACCACTAAAACATAGTCACTAATAGTTAATGGTCTAAAAATATTAACAAAGTAAAGCAATAAATCCAATTAAGAATTGTCTAAATCCACTAAAATAAAAAAAAATCAAAATTTTTTTTAAATAAGCTTTACCTTGGCCTCCTTCAGGCTCTAAGTTAAAAGTCAGATTGGTTAGATGACCAAGTCAATTCGGACGAACCTACCTGAATCTTAATACATTGTATAATTCTATAAATCATATTGCAAAATTAAATGTGATTATTTAGGAGACGAAAATACAATCCCTTGCATCATAGGTTCATAAATTTGGCTTTAATTACTTTCAATTCCAAGGCTTTACCTTGCTTTAATACCTTTTTTTTTGTCAATAATTAAAGGCTAATATCTAGCAAAAGAATAAAAATAAAAGGCTATTTTCTATATCTCTCTTATCCTATTTACATGGCATAGAGAAAAATTTTGTTTAATAATATTTATAAGTCACCTTATAAATTTTCATATAAATGTGCAATTTTACCCTTTATTTATTATTTGTTGATTTTACTGACATGTGTTGTAGTTGATATTAAAAATAGATAAAGTTGTTGAATTTTAAGGTAGAGTTAACGAGATTCAAGGTGTTCCTAAATCTATGTAAAATATAATGGAAGTAACGTATAAATATGATCAAAGGAAAATTAAATACCGATATATTTGATCCCTCATCCTTAAATTTCATTTTTTTTATCAATTTAATTCTTTAGGTTTTATTAAGTTATTACATTCTATTACCCATAAGTAGTCTAGCTTACAAATTAAACGATGAGGCATGATGATGCTACATTTTTTTGGTTTTTCATTTTACCCCAATATTAATTATGTGATTGGATACTACACTGGTTCGTGATCCAATAGATTGAATTGGCTGCTCTGGGGTTTGGCTTCGCTATATGATAACATACAAAATATAACAATATTGACAAATAGTGGAAAAAATAGAGATAACATCATATAATGTTCTCTTTTTTTTAAAAAAAACTAGAGAGATGTATGTTGCATTTATGATAGGAAAATGACATTTATAGAGTATAGAAAAGTACATATGGTAGAGAAGTACTTTTACACAAGTCGATGTAAATATATGGAAGATATAATCTTGTTTTACGGTGCGTTTGCCTTTTGGAAACGTTGTTCTAAATAAGCCAAAAATATGTTTGTCCCGGCGTGAAGCTTTCTTTTTGCTTTTGGTTAGAGCATCCAGTATCCTAGATCTACTTTACTTTAACTTATCGGTATCCTAAATCTACTTTACTTTAACTTGGAGGATTTATTTAGCTATAGACAAATATCCAAATCAAGCTGGGTGCATGGTCACAAAGCTGACAAAACTATACAACCAAATATTTAACACTAATACATTTTCAAAATTCAAATTGGAAACCTCTGGTACAACCATATGCTAGTTGAACCAAGTGTTTGGTGGCGGGGGCTTTTCAAATCTGATATTGGCTTGTTTAGAATGGTCTGGCTTATTTTCATAAGCACGTTCAACAGTGCTTTTCCGTAAAACGAGACAATCTCCTCCACATATTTGTCTCGGCTTATGTGAATAAGCACTTATAAGTGGCTTATGGCAGTTTGTCAAACGGACCCATTGTATAATAGGTATGAGAGTTCTAACAAAAAAAAAAGCATACTTCATTAATAAATACGAATACTACTGATAAAGAGACTTAGTTCATTACATGAAATGATAATTGTTTTATAAAGTTTCACGTGTTAGTGCGAACAAATGCATATATGGTAACTATAGTGGATACCAACTTACCCCAAATTCTTAACATAAGAGCAAATTAATTTTTTTGAAAGATTAAATAAAGTAAATGTATTACTTAAAAGCATTCATTTATATACATCATGATATTAAATATCAATGTATAAGTAAGATAAATTATATTAAAAAAATAATAAATATAAATACTTTAAAGTAATGCATTTAACCTTCTTAATCCCCTAACAAAGTTAACTGTAGTATTACATTCGATCCTTAATATACAAGTCAGTTAACTTTTTTAGGGAGATTGAAAAAGTTATTTAATTGATATATTTATCATTTTTTCTCCAAATTAATTTGTTTAACTTATAAACCGATATATAATCTAATATAAGAATTTCACAGTATATATTATAAATAAGTGATTTATTTAGTTTTTTTCAACCACATGAAAAAATTTAAATAACTCTTATATTAAAGGCATGAGGTAGTATATATTTGAGCTAGAAAAGGTGGGATAAGGAAATTAGACAAGAGGGGATTAAATGAAGAGCAGAGAGAAAAAGAAGAGAAACGGCTTTGTAGATGTTGCGTCCGTTTTTATTGATAATGGAAACTATTTTTCTAACGTTATTTACGGTTTACGAGATAAATATATGAGAGTAATTTTATTTTAATTAATTTTTTAAATCTAGTACAAACATCGCAAATGCACACGTCATCAGCTAACGCCACATATGGTTGCACCAAGCACATAGATTTCTCACTACTGAGTTCTTGTTTTGCTTTATTTTAGATTAAACATATAAAATATTAGGACACTCATAGTTTTGATGACAATTTCATGATTTAAATTTTATTATACCATCTTGTACTTTTTACAAGATACAGATAACCAAACTTGCATCCGATTCTAGTCGGTTTGAGGCACACAATAAAATTATTATTGGAACATGATGTTTGAGGCAATCTTCTCTATTAAAGCGTATGTATCATTTGTTTAAAGCGTTATTAAACACTAAATACAGACAATTCTCTCAATGAAGATATGAACATTGGTTCCCCACGTTGTGAGGGATTAGTGTCATCCACTAGACTTAACCTCCAATTGTTATTGATCATAATGAAGTATGTTTATAAATACGGGTATGTTTGTGATGACATTAGGAAAGTACGTTCATGTAAGTTAAGAAAAAACTTCTCTCACATACTTACCTTGTATACCATAAATTACGTGGGAAATGTAGTTTTCGTCGCTAATACAAGTATGGTAAACAATATTGTGTTTGTTTGGAAAAGCTTATTTACTCCACAAAAACATATTTTATAGTGTTTTTCTTTAAAATGAGATAATCTCCTTCATATATTTACCTCAACTTACGTAAAAGTATTTCTCTAACACGTTCTCTCGCACGATGATCTCACAGAAGCCTAAGCCTGAGATAGGTCGAACGCAGGCCGAAGGCCCGACTAATAGACCCAACATGTAGAATTCTTGGGGGGGGGGTTTCTGCTGTCCACGTCATCTCCCAACTCAGGACACCCACGTGGCGCAACATGAAAGACGGAACATTATGATTTGACAGACCGGAGACATGCGAATCGAAACCTGAGCTTCAGAATATTTTGAATTAATCTGATCCTCTCTTCCAATCCTATTGGAAATAAAATGGGGGAAATTACGTACAGATATCAATCCACAGAAAAATGTCTATTTAATTGAGTTAAAGCCATTATTGTAAATGTGAAAAGACTTTTTTATTATCTTATACTTTACGTCTTTCTTTCTCATCATTTAATTCAAATAACTCGGAATAATGAAATCTTTTTACATTTTCAATTAAATAATTAATCTAACCTAAATCGTGATTCTGTATGTCTTGATGGTGATTTTTTATAGTTTTTGGGACTTGTATGTAATTTCCTCCGAAAAAGAATGAAGAATTTGGCCATTACATTTTTCCCATCACACACTTCACTCTTGCCTTATCCTATCCCTTTCTTTCCCTCTATTTCCAAATAAATCCTTCTCCTTCCCCTTCTTCCTTCACCGTGGTTCCATAACATAACATCACTCTTGTCAGTAATCTCACAACCATGGCTCACAAATTTGCCTTCACATCAACGTGCCCTCGTCCATTCACTACTGCCCCTAACAACCCACCGAGACCCTTCATTCCAATCTCTTCCTTATCCTCTCCTGATGCTTCTTCTGGTGGAGGGGTCCACTTGATTCAGTTCATCAATGGCCGCCCCTGCTTCTGCCTCCGCCGCCGCCGTGTTCTTCAGGCCACCGCCGATCAACCTTCAGGGAAGGTTGAAGAACAAGACCAAGAGGTCGTTGACGGTAAAATCCTTCCGTATTGTAGCATAGACAAAAAGGAGAAGAAATCATTGGGCGAACTTGAACAAGAATTTCTTCAAGCACTGCAAGTAAGTATATATATTTATATGTTCGCCAAAGTCTTCTTCTTCTTCTTAGCTCAGTAGTAGTTTATATATTTAACTTGAATTTTAAGTTAGATATTTAGTGAAGTTATGGACATTATAATTATAATATTTCAACATTGGACAGGCATTCTACTATGAGGGAAAGGCCGTTATGTCGAATGAGGAATTTGATAATCTGAAGGAAGAACTTATGTGGGAAGGAAGCAGCGTTGTCATGCTAAGTACGAAATAATTAAGAATTCACTATAAGAGAGTAGCTAGCTTGCTTTAGAAACTGTGATAAAAAGTGGATTTAATTTCACGTTATCGCTTCTCTTTTTGTCCTTTTCCAAGTAATTCTTGGTTCTTCACTACGTACAGGTTCTGATGAACAGAAGTTTCTGGAAGCTTCCTTGGCTTATGTTTCTGGAAATCCAATCATGAACGATAAAGAGTTTGATGATTTGAAGCTGAGGCTAAAGGTTCCCCTTTTCATTATTTTCAAATATATGTGTATATGTGTATATATATATGTGTGTGTGTGTGTGTGTGTATGATCATCATGTAGTCATATTTTCTGATCTCATGCATGGTTTGGTTTGTAGATAGAAGGAAGTGAAATTGTGGCTGAGGGTCCACGGTGCAGTCTTCGTAGTAGAAAGGTGAGAGATAGTCTCTAATCTGTTTAATCATTCGTGTGTGTTCTCGTACATTACTCTTAATAAGTTTTATTATAAGCTCTAATGATTGTTAGTTAAAATTAGTCATTTCTTATATCTCAAAATTACTCTCAAAAAAGAAATTATTAATCATGCTTCTCTGGAGGCATACCCTGATTTTGACGAGCACAGTCACCCAACTCAACTGATCTAAAGTTTTTTTATTTCTGTGAATTAATTAAAATGATTTATGCTGTGAAGCTGAATAGAGTAATTGATTAGGAATACTGGTTAGAAAAAAATTAATGCTTTAGATAAAATGTTTTATTATGAAACATGCTGTAGTTTTTTATAATAAGTAATTAATGAAAAAAGTAGTTAATTAAACCAATCATTAATCATTAATACAAATGGACTTGTCTACTTCGAGGTTGAACAAGTAAGTTGTATAGATAAGTTATATCATTTCTTATTCTTACTGTAACGAACATACAGTAGTGTTATAAATAGTGAGAGTGGCAAAAGATATTGCAGTAGGGTTTTTTGGAAAACGGTAGAAAAGTACTTTTACGTAAGCCGAGGTAAATATGTGAAGGAAATTGATTCGTTTTGTAAAAAAACACTGTTTAACGTACTTTTATATGAAGTTAAGTGTCTACAAACAAACACTATATGACTATTGTTTGACTCTAATGTCCAATATATTTTTGAATAGGTTTACAGTGACTTGTCTATTGATTACTTAAAGATGCTCTCACTGAACGTCCCAGCAAGCATCGTTTCATTAGGATTGTAAGCAACTTCCTTCTCTCTCTCACTCACACACACTCATGTATGATTCATATACAATAAGATCTGACCAACTAATTAATCTTCGTTTAGAAAACTGTTGGAAGAATATATTTTGGTAAAATATATTATATCTAGAATGCATTTTGTCATAATGTATTTATGTTTGGATAAACGTTGAATTCAAAGTGTATTTATTCTGCTAAAAATGATTTTTTTTTACTTTGAATGTATTCTGAAAAATTTATATATACAGTAAGAACAGGAAACTTTAATGAATACAAAATAGGAAATTATAATCTATAATCAATGACAATAAGTCAATGTGCCCGTTTGAGAATGTGGTAGAGAAGTACTTTTATGCAAGCCGAGGTAAATACGTGGAGGAGATTATTAATGAAGAGCTTTGAACCATTAATTATTTAAGATTTTTTTTAGTATGTGTACAATTCAATTGTCTGAACCTATCTTATTTTAACTAGAAGATTTAAGAGAGATCTATTTAACACAAAAAAACACTATCATCAAATATTTATATACAGTTAAGATGATAGAGTTCTATCTCACTCTAACTAGAAGATTCATCTCAGTTCAGGATGATATGGATTGAGCTAGATAGAACTGCAAAGGGTGGCAAAGCTCTACTGAGTGTTTTAATTTCTTAAAATTTCAATTAAATATTTTATGGTTTTGTCTAGCTCGATTTATATTAGTATAGACCCCTAATAAACTTTGCATTTAAATTGAGTAGGTCGGAAAATTGGATATTCTACTTAAAAATTTTAAAAATTCACATGCTAAAAAAAATCTTAAAATGGTTCAAAGCACTTCATTAATTTAATACTATAATTCACTTTTTAATAATATTTTATAGATCGAATTTTTAAAAATGGTTCAAATCTCATAAAGCTGAGGGATGCTGCTTGCGAAACAATCCGGACCCAGCTGATAGCTAGCTAAATGAAGCTACCAAAAAAAAAAAGCCTCAAATCAACCATAATGAAATCATATTTAATTATACACTAACAATATTCATGCTTCCATTTATAAGCAAATAATTTTATACTCGTCTCTTCCTTAATGTAATTTTATTTGACTAATTTAATTAGATTAAGGACGTTAGTTAAATTATTTAACATGTCATTCTTTTTAGAACATGCTAATCATTTTCTTAATCAATTCCCTTCCCCTCTCTCTTATTACTTGATTATTCTTAATGGAGTATCAATTAGGACAATTTGAGAAAAATTGATAAATATACAAAATAAATTTTACATATCAAGATTAACTTTTCAATTAGGAATTACCTTAATGACAAGCATAAGCGAATTCATAGTTATTTACACCATCTTGACCTGATTTTACTTGTGTGTTCATATGATGTATATGGATTTTGCTGTTTACAAAAAGTTGGGTCATGATTTCATGTTTTTTATTTTATCATTTTCTCTGTTTCTTAGGTTCTTTTTCGTTGATGAGCTGACTGGATTTGAGATAAAAAATCTGATAGAGGTATGTTCTCAAATTTTCTACTCATGTTGTAGCATTGCAAGTTGCTCATTTGGAATTTGGATACAGTACGCTCATTCATCAGTTGAATCTCTAGTGCGTTTTTATATTTGATTTCCTATTCAATACGAAAAATAAATTCTAATAATATATGTATAGTAGTTGTGCATATAGTATTGGATTATTGCCAATATATGTAATACTTAATCCAAGAAATTAATCATGAACGGCAAATTAATCAATTTCTCTTGAAGTCTGTTGAGTTATGAAACAATTTTTCTTTGTAAGTATGAGTATTCTCCTGTTAGAGGTAATCATGTTGAAGATATTCATCACATGGGGATTTAAAGATTGATTTATCATGTTGTGAGTAATTAACCCATTATACTAGATCCAACTTTATTGGTATTAAACAATTTTAATTATGAGACAACGCTTTTAAAAAAATTTCCCCAATTGAATCCCAATAATACTCAAATCTCACACATTGAGATAGCCTTATAAAAGAAGTATTAAAAGGAAAGAAAACAAAGATGAAGTTTCTGCATAAACTAAAGCTAAGACAACATGAGTGGTTCTTCATTTCTCAAGTGAAGCAAGAAATTAGAGCTACTAAAGATTTACTTAATCCACTTAGGTAGATTAAGGAAGTTAGTTAATTTAGTTATTTGTTAAAAAAATGAATGAGTTTCCCTAAAATACTCTTAAATTATTTGCATTGAAACCAACCCTTAATGAAACATCCCTTCCAACCAGAAAAAATATGATAAATATTGAGGGACAAAGCATATTAAAATCTTATATTTATGATCAAATTCAACTCCAACTCACTTTTATATTAAGCTTCGGAGTTAGTATTAACAGGTAGATATTTTGTGAATTGTGTTGGTTGCAGATTCCGGAGCCTTATAGTTTCATTCTTACTTGGTTTGCTGCTGTTCCCTTCATTCTGTGGTTCGCTCAGGCTCTCACAAATGCAGTTGTAAAAGACTTCCTCATTTTGAAGGTTGTCAAATTTAATTAATTACCAGTGATTTTGAAGGTTTAATTCCTTTTAATTACGCTATATAATTGATTTATTAGTACGATTACTGACTAATACAGATTGACTTTTAATTTATATAGGGGCCATGTCCAAACTGTGGCACTGAAAATACTTCCTTCTTTGGTACCATACTCTCAATTTCAAGTGGCGGTTCTTCAAACAATGTGAAATGCACCAAGTATGCATATAAAACTTTAATTCCCTTAATTAATTCATCACCATACATTCACACATATTTAGCACTAGTTAGTCTGATTCAATTGATGATATATATGTAGACTAACTAAATTTGATCATTCATATTTTTAGTAGCTATATATTGTCTTGAAAGTGTTAAAAAAAAAGAATGAATCATTTTAATCATTGAAGGGATTGAATTTGTCTCAGCTGTGGCACTCCGATGCTGTATGATTCTTCTACAAGATTGATTACATTACCAGAAGGAAGTAATTAAGGCTTGAGCAGTACTGGTACGTTCCTGATGATCTCTAGCTACTCAAAACTTCCATATATGCTGAATCTATCTATTGTATTATCATGTGGTTATCATGTAGGAAATTCAAATTACTGAACCTATATATGCTAATTCTGTTAAGGGTTAAAATGCAAATTTATCGATGAAGTTTTCGCTCAAAAACTATCTTAAAAGTGTTAAAATGAAGTAATGTTGCCCATACCAATTAGAAATGCTCATCTGTCAATACTATTTTTTTAACGGAGTGGAATGACATTACTACGTTTTGAAGCTTTTGAGGCGATATTAAACCTACAAAAAAAACTACTTAGCAGTATTACCCTTAGCAGTATTAACCTACAAGAAACTTGTAAGGTAAAATTGCATGACCATGCGTGTAGATGCCATTTCTTTATGAACTCCTGATCATTTAAATGTGTGCTTATATGTGTGCGTCTCTATCTGTAAACAGTTCTTGCAGTGCCAAACTCAATTTGTTGCTAAAAGTGGAGGAGCCAAATAATAAAAGCTAAATATATCGTACATACTTTGATATGAAAAGTAACTAACATATCAGGTCTCAGAAAAGCTCATTTATTCTTGTTATTACTACCAATATCTGATCAACTTATGAAGTTCCTTCTTGTAAGTATTTGGCTTTGTATAGCATTTAAAGGAATATACACAACCATCAGATGACATATGGGTTATTATCAGCTAAGACGAGGGTGCAACACAAGTTATTTCTGTATCGCATTTCTTATTTTTAATATAAGGATCAGTTGACTTTTTTTATAAAATTAAGAAACTCAATAAGTTGATTAAAATTATCTATTTATCTTAATTATCTTTAAAGTAATTTATTTAACTATGTTGATCCATTAAAAAAGATTAAGTGACTCTTACAGCAAACAACGGATGTAGTAGTGTCAATGAATTAACAAATGTTAGCTTTGATTTCCTTGGGTTGACCATTAATTTGTTTTTAGAAGGATCAACACTTTGCAACTGATTGCCCGCACGTTCTATTAACGTTGAATTAAACAAATTCCAAACACTGATTCACGTTCGAATATTTGTTTCTTCTTCTTATCGTAGCTTCGTCGGCAACACGTAGGCATTTTGCGCTGTGTGTGTATAAGAATTAATGCTTCATGTGCAAGTCATTCATCATATCGATCATATACAATCCCATTATACCCAAAAGGTTCAAACATGGCTTCCACCATCCTTTCCTTTGGTAGCTTCTTGTTACTTTCATGGATTCTCGGAGACGCCGGAAACCCGGCAGCCGCTGCCGGAGTGTTCCGACCGAAACCATGGGCTCTTGCTCACGCCACCTTTTATGGCGACGAGACAGCTTCTGCTACAATGGGTATGTTCGTTAATCACCATCGATTCGATCTTAAATGGATAGCGTTAACCATAATAGAATTTGAAGTTCAGTTATAAATATATATATATATATATATTATATCTGTCTTTCTATTGAACTGTCTTAAATCGATTTGATACAACTTACCTGGATATTATTATATACCATCAATTTTCTTTTCTCATTCTTAATTTTTGTGTACAACATTGAATCTGACACTATATTAGATTTTGAGATATATATATACACACACAAATTAGATTTGTGTTTCTGTTTGATATGATTTAAACCAATTGCTTCAATCTTTTCATGAGTTATGAGTCCAACGCGAGATACTTCTCTTGATATTCTAACAGATCCTTATTAGCAATTACCATTTTTAGGGAGATTGAAAAGCGTAAATGAATATCTTAATTATAATCTATATGGCTCCGTTTGGATAGCCCGTTGGAAGAACGGACACAGATTCCGAGGTAGTTTATGTGAGAGGAAAAGTGTCTCGGTAAGTGCATCCGTTGTGCCAACGGGCTTACCAAACGGAGCTAATATTCTGAAATACTTTTATCTATTTTTAAATAATATATCAATTTATAAATCATGTAAATTAATTTGAAGAAAAATAATTAACATGTCAGCTAACCAATTTTCTCAATCTGCTAAAAAGATCAATCAATTGTTATAGATTGGAGCATATAGCTTTTGCGTTAATTCTAATATTGAATTTATATTATTAAAGGAGGAGCATGTGGGTACGGGAACTTGTTCATGAACGGATACGGCACAGACACCGTAGCACTGAGCTCAACGCTCTTCGACAATGGCTTCGCCTGTGGAACATGTTACCAAATCAAATGCTACCAATCAAGCGCCTGCCACAAAGACGTCATGTTCACCACCGTGACTGCCACCAACCTCTGCCCGCCGAACTGGTCCCAGCCCTCCGACGACGGTGGGTGGTGCAACCCACCGCGCGTCCATTTCGACATGTCCAAGCCGGCATTCATGAAGATCGCAGACTGGAAGGCCGGGATCGTGCCGGTGGTTTACCGGCGAGTGCCGTGCCGGAGAGACGGTGGGCTGCGATTCGCGTTCCAGGGGAACGGCTACTGGCAGCTGGTGTATGTGATGAATGTGGGTGGAGGAGGAGATATAGGAAGCATGTGGGTGAAAGGAAGCAGAAGTGGTTGGATGAGTATGAGCCATAACTGGGGAGCTTCGTATCAGGCTTTTGCTTCATTAAATGGACAAGCTTTGTCGTTTAAGATAACTTCGTACACTACCAAGCAGACTGTTATAGCTTGGAATGTTGCTCCTTCTGGTTGGTCTCCTGGTCTCACTTATTCCTCCAACGTTAACTTCCACTGATGAAGAGGAGGATTATCACCAAGAAGAGGAAGAAGAGGGTTTGTCTTTTATTTTTGTCAGAGTTTTTTTATTCTCAAGCACAGGGAATATATATATATATATTGCATTTTAAAATTATTTCAGAAAAATAATAAAATAGGATTCTGAAAATTGCAAAATCCCAAATCAGTTTTTTTACCATTCTTAATAAGATATTAACGGGATAAGTAATTGACAACTTATTATAGTAAAAAATCTAATTTGAAATTTGCATTTTCCAACTTTGTTTTTTGTCATTTCCCTTTTTATTTTCTCAATGGATGTGAAAATAAACGTATTGTTTTTGTAGTTCAACATGTAATTTGGATGCTCCCTCAAAAAATTAAAATAATTAATATGAATGATGAATCATTAAGTCTGATTAATATAAGAAATTTGGAGGGGATAATTATTAGTGGAGGAAGGGATGCTTTTTTTTTTTATGAACAATTAGTAAAGTGGGGTTAATAATTTTTAATTAATTTTTCGTATTATTTTATCCACTTTTTATTAAAATTTTATATCCCAGCTTCTCCATAATCTTTAATTTAACTCGTAAAATTTTTTTTCCTTCCCCTTCAAATAAATGAGAAGATGATACTGTTTGTTTATATAAGTACAACAAATTTTAAATTTTTTCCTTTCCCTGAAGACTGAAGTTACGAATTGAGGTTGAAGCAGTTTTTTTTCTGACTTTTCCTTTTGAAATTACACATCCTATTAATTGATTTTTCTTTTACCGAAGTCCATCTCAGGAAGGTCAGTTACTATAATAAAAAAATCACTTCCACGCAAAAAAAAAAAAAGAGAAAAAATACTTTCACATAAATAAGGATAAAATTCTTTTCACTACTTATTGAAAATTTTGTAAAATTACTTAAAATAAGCTAATACAAATATTCATGCACCATATAAATCACTTTTACAGTTTTACAGAACTTTAATGTAACCAATGGAAAATAACAGAGGTCCCGAGCAATAGAATTAACCATAAAATGATCTCAGAAATTCACAAAATTACCATAAGGTCCCAGGAGTAGCTGCTGAGGTTGTTATTAACAACCTTATTAACCTTTATTAACAACCTCAACATCTACTCCTGGAACCTTATAGTAATTTTGTGAATCTTTAAGACCATTTTGTGGTTAATTCTGTTACTCGGGATCTCTGGGTAATTTTCCCTATAAACAACCCTGAAAATTTTTATACTTTATGTCATCAATAAATTAATATTTCTTTTGTCTTTAACATATGATCTAACTCTTAATTCTAAATATAGATTTATTTCTAATTTTATCAATTTTTCTTATGCTATGTTTGGTATGGTGGAATTGAGAGGTGGAATTGGAAATGGAATTCATTTTCTATGTTTGGTATGGTGGAATTGAGGGGTGGAATTGAAAATGGAAATGGAAATGTAATTCAAAATGGGTAGAAATGAATTCCATGATGTAACCCATGGAATTGTATTCAATTCCATGGAATTGATTTTTTGACCCCTCATTTTTTTCTATATTTTATCCATTTCCGTCTCCATTTCCATCCTCATTTTCATCTTCATTTTCATTTCTATTTCCATCTCCATTTTTTTTCCACCAAAATCAATTCCAGCGTATCAAACGAGCCATAGAAATTATCCTTATTGAAGCACCACCAAAAAAATTTTTTGGCCAACAAGCTCCACCAACAATTAAACAAAACAACTAATCTAAATAACATATTTAATATAAATCAACTTGGGTAAAGAGATTACACACGTGATCGAAGGGAGTTTTTTTTTTTTTTAAGCATATATATCATCCTATAGAAATATTCTATTACAAGAGTTTTAAGGTACTAAATAAGTACACTTGTTCCTATGGGTATTTTGGACATTTGGTTCGGAGACTATTCCCTTAATACGGTCCAGAGGGAGTGTGTTATATCAACGGGGCCGGTTCCCGTTTTGGACAGAATTAAACAACCAAACAAAACAACACACCAAAAGTACCCCAAAACGTCAGCCCAAGAAAGTTGTACACCAAAAAAAAAAAAGGACACACCAGCAGAAGCGCACTACGTTTTATGATTTTCCCGCAAAAACGAAGCCCCTCGCCTGGATTTCCCGGGAAAATTAGCAGCCACTGTCAAAGAACCCTTCTCCCCCAATGGACGAGTCCGGCACTCCCCATTCACAATCTTCTCAACTCAATCATCCTCCCGATATGGCTCTAGCTCCTCTCTCTCTTGATAATCTAGCTCCTTCTCGTTCTATTGACCGTTTAATCAACTCTAATCACTATAAATCACCTTCCAGAACGATTTACTCCGATAGGTTTATACCCAGCAGATCTGGCTCCAATTTCGCCCTCTTCGGTATATCGACGCCTAAAAACTCTACAGCAGAAGACAGTTCTAGCACCTACACCACGCTTTTGCGTACTGCGTTATTCGGGCCCGATGCCGGAGTTGTATCTCCGGTGACGCCGGAGAAGAAGGGGTTACCGACGCCACCAAACCGAAATATATTTCGCTACAAAACTGAAACTTGTCAGTCCATGCACTCGCTTGAACCGTTTGTGTTCGATGATGATGTGCCAGAGGCCAATCGTAGCCCGGTTAAGGCTCCTCAGAAGATTTCACGGTCGCCCTATAAGGTAAATATACTGCCTTTTTGGTCTTTCTCCTCTTGGACTGTAATTTGACTTTCTGGGTTGTAATGATAGTATAATGTTTTGCAAGGTTCTGGATGCTCCTGCTCTGCAAGACGATTTTTATCTGAATCTTGTGGATTGGTCTTCGCACAATGTTTTGGCCGTGGGGTTGGGTGCTTGTGTTTATTTGTGGAATGCTTGTAGTAGCAAGGTGAGTTCTTGTTCGCTTAATAGGCTTTGGTAGACTCTGGTTAGCTTATTGTTATTATCGTTTTAATTTTTCTTAAATCAACATTCTCAATGTCATACTTATCTTCCTTAATGAATATAATTTGCGGACAATGGATATGCATATTCTGCTACGCCTCACCTCATTTTGCTATGCCTCATGAAGGTAACTAAGCTATGTGACCTGGGGAACGACGACAGTGTTTGTTCAGTCAGTTGGGCTCAACGTGGTACACATCTTGCCGTTGGAGCTAGCAATGGTAAAGTCCAGGTAAGGTTTGTTTAGTTGCTAGATATACTGTGGGTGAAGCAAGCATCTTGAGCTTCCCGTGTTACTGTTGGCAAGAAAATAGCTATCAAGCTAAAAGAAATTAGTAAGTTGTATGCATAGATTGAATGGAATGGAATAAAATATGTTCTGATGATCCTTCCTCTAATGTTTTTAACCTTTTAGAAGGAGAATAACAGAAGAAAGTTTGGGAATATGACATGGCGAAAATTAATTAGACATGTTCGTACTTATATTACATCTTGTCACATCACCAATTTTAAACTTGCTTTTCTCAGACCTTTATGGCTAAGAAGGATGCTAAGCAACTTTATAACTGCCTCTTACTATTCTTAATACAGATTTGGGATGCATCTCAATGCAAGAAGATCAGAACGATGGAGGGCCATAGATTACGGGTGGGGGCCTTGGCCTGGAGTTCATGTCTTTTGTCTTCCGGTGGCCGGGACAAGAGTATTTATCAACGAGATATCCGTGCACAGGAAGATTTTGTTGGTAA